>QQSS02193314.1:0-12906 GCA_003687565.2 Craspedacusta sowerbii
ATAATAATAATAATAATAATAATAATAATAATAATAATAATAATAATAATAATAATAATAATAATAATAATAATAGAACAATAAATTAATAAAATCCCATTCAAATGCTCGAGCATCTGTATGAGATGGAGATATCGTCTTAGTCGGAGCTAATAAGATTGAATCATAATTAAGAGCAATATCAAAAGCTCGTTTTATCATATAGACGACAAGAGTAGGATACGTCAGTAAATTCACTAAATTCAAATATGTCAGTCAAGTTACTGAAACATTGAGTACACGCATAGTAAAGAATTAGAGTAAATTTAAGCCTTTGCCAGAGAAGATAGTTAGTGGCACCCTCGAAGTTATAAGCAAAGAGAAAACAAAAACTTACTGCAGCATTGTAAAACGCAAGAGTTACAGTAGATTGTCAAATATAGAGTATATGGTATAATCACAATTATTGATTACGACGACAGGATGATCAAACAGAAGGTAAGTACATCATCATAAGATGTACTTTTTTAAGTACATCAACACAGACATCCAAACATTCAAGTTACGGTGGAGTATGAGGTGGCTGGAAACTGCCGTTTTTAGATGTCTTAGTCGACCGCTCAAATGGTAAGAAGTTCTTTACATCTATTTTACATAAGAAAAGCTAATCATAATTCAACATGTCCAAAGCAAAAACTAAAACTGATCCGCTAATACATGCAGTTTTTGATGAACAGGTAATCTTCCTGTATATTCCTAATATGTATATATATATATATATATATATATCAAATACTGCGCACACAGTGATACTTAGCAGAAGTTTAATATTAAGTGTACCGGTTCCTCTAAAGCTTTAAAATTTTACCGACGGGGGGACCTGAAAAGAATCTCTTATGAAAGCAAGCAAACATATTCTTTGGTAACGAGAATTGGTATTTCTATATTCAACCTTAAGAGTATTTTTTATGTAAATAGAAGCAGCACACGTAGACAAGATCCCCAAATTATAACGCTTGTACATATTTTATATCGGCATTTATTCGCGTATCTCAGCTTCGGGATCCAAGTATTATACGATGAATAGTACGTTTAAGTCAAAATGCTCCGCAACAAGTATAAAACTAGAGGATATAATAACGGTGAGTTGAAATATCTTGCGATAAAACGAGTGGCAACAAAGAACAAGACTCTCGCGCTTGCATCAAATCGGAGAGAATGCATGAAAATGACCAGTGCAGCTTTCCTTGCAAGCAGACGGAATTTAACTTAACTGTATTGGAAAGGACAAGCTAATGTCTACGGTTCTGCATAATGGGTACAACACACACACACACACACACACACACACACACACACACACACACACACACACACACACACACACACACACACACACACGCACACATACACACACACACAATCTGGCGCAATAGAGTATATATGAACGGCGATTTGAACACTATGTGCCGCAGCTTAAATACGGAAGTGCCTATCGTACAGGTCCTGAATCAGGACCAAAAAAAAAGCAATATACTTGCTCTCATAAACGACCTATATGAATAAGTAAATAACAAAAAAAAGTGCAGATTCGTGAAACAGATAATAGCAAAGTTCAACTACATTGAAACGCTCAGTTGCTCAATAGAAGTGTACGAAGCACTTCAGCTGCAATCTTGCGTCGTTGCTAACCTCCAGCCTCGGAGAAGAAACCTTGTATGACCCCACTTCGCGCATTCGTCTACTTCCACATCAACAACCACATTGTCAACTAGGCTGCATGAGCTATGATACACAGGTTAAAACGAGACAAATCAAACAAGCGTGGCAGACGAAGTTTGCTATGAACAGGATGCTCCTGCGCCTTGCGTCTCGACTTGGCTCGAGCGCAATCTTGGACTGCTCTTATTCGTCGCCTCTTCCTTCTGATTGTTGTGGCCTACGACTTTGAGATTGGTCTCTTTCTGAATCTTTTGCTCATATGCACGCACGTCATCAATCGTCATGCCTGTAAACACGAACAAACGCATGCCAGCCAATCCGTACTCGTATACAAATGCAAACAAGACGTCAAGTACTGATCATAGACGACTAGGTACTCAATGCTAATAACAGTATCAACAGCGCACCTACAGAAACGGAAGACACGAGTATGATCTACTCGCTATTACAACTTAATCATCGGGCAACAGTCAATCAACAGTCGCTGACTGTTGCCTCTCGCAAATATATTTCGTAACACCTAATTCTGACAGATATTATCAGAATGCAATCGCGTAACAAGTTTCGGGGCCTCGGTGAAGGCCAGTAGCTTTGCAGTTTGCCATTCCAAAACATCTTAACATCCCGGTGTATAATATCTTGCCAACAATAATATCGTAACATCGATAATATTTTAACATCCAGGAGCGTAATATCTCGACATTAATAATATCTTAATAACTGTTATGTCTTAAAATCCACAATATCTTAAAATCCTGGAGCATAATATCTTAATTTCAATAATGTCTTAACATGCAGGAAAATAATACCTAAACATCCATAATATCTAAACAACCACAATATATTAACTTCCAGGAGCATAATATCTTAACATCCAAAATATCTTAACATCCAGGAGCATAATATCTTAACATCAAGATCTTAACATCCAGGAAGATATTATCTGAACAAGCATAATATCTAAACGACCATAACATCTTCACACCCACGTGGCCATCACATTGCCGAACACGCAAAACTAGGAGAAGACGTCTTACCGAACCACTCGTCGATCCACGCGAATGCCTGTCGGTGGCCGACTATAAGGATATCCTTAACGACCTGTACAACGAGAGTGCACCACATTGTACGACACTGCACGATTGTTAGCGCAACCCATAAATCGCACGTCTACCGCCTGACCGCACCACAACTACTCATTTCATGAATCGACGCAAAAAAAGGAACTACAAGATGGATGCCTTTGGGTTTTCTGTAACATCCGCTCTGCTGTCACGGCAGTTACGTCAACAAATGAAGACGTTTACGTCGTCAAGCTACCTCAGCAAATATACAAAGACGTCTTTGAAATCGTTTAAGACTAGCGGCGCGTGTAAAAAAAGAAAAATATAAATACGAGATTAGAATATCTGTAGAAAGGAACTTGGATTCTCGAGCAGCTACGAAAAGGCTGGCTGGGTTTCCTTGTAAGTCTAAACTCACAAATTTTTCAGACCAGTGAGGTGACAAGAGCATCTCGTTGCGATAAGCATGTCATGACCTGATAATTACAAAAAGAGTTTCCGCGTGATATGCAGATGCATAGATCGCGCGAGCTGTGAGTAACACAACGTTACCGAATGAAGTCAAATTTATTAAAACCCAGCTCTATATCGTCAACGAAAGGAGAAGGCTTACATACATGAAGAGCGGAGCCTGTCTTTTCAAGTATAGCTTTTAGAAATTAAATCATTACGTATAGAATCATTTCAGTTATATTTTATTAAGCTATTAGAAATTTTAAAAATTTGAAAGAAAATAAATAATTATTTATTTCATATTATGATATATTACAATGATACAAGTCTAGAGGCACGCAAGACTTCTGTTCGGCCTTCTGATCTGTCTGGAGGTCTGCTCTTGCTAATGACACACGCGTACTAACTTGGACTTTTTGAAGATGACTTCTCGTTTTAAGAATCATCTGTCATTGACCTCCTCTTACACTATGCCGGCCTCATGTTCATATGAGACGGCATGGCTTGATCCTACAAAACCACTACTTTCAGTGCCTCGGATGTCCGTAAAAGGGCGACTTGTCTATTAGAACCAACAAATTCTGTACAAACATAAGCAAATTAGAATTTCCGAACAGTTAATGCGTAAGAATTTCAAGAAATAGATTTCTCAACGATTTCGCGAGACATGATTAACTTAGCTACATTAAAAAACGGCGTTCATCGGGATTTGCGAAAATGACAATCCCTAAAACACTTAAAGACCTGAAAAAGAACCGGAATACCAATCAATATTAACAAGTTTCACAGGATCACAATGCTAACTGAAACGTAGGGAAAGATTGACGAAAACATATCACGCCTTTCGCAGCAAAAGGAAATTGGCAAAAGGATTACACGACAGATGGACTTACGTTATGAACGTATGACTCAACGCTACCCGACAAACCCCAGACGTCGAACGAAGCTCTGATATACTTGTAAGAGCACATGATCGGCTGCGTGGAATTCTAGTCAGAGAGAAAGAAGATACCTGAACACGACCTTTTAGGCATGTCGCAGGTCAAGTAAATGTAGTATGTAAATACGAGCCTGGCACAGCGCTTGCAGAGACATGGACAGAGAAAAAACGAAACTTTTTAAAAACAACTGCCAAAATTTCATGGAAAGGTTCACGCAGTAACAGATGCAACTTCAACTTCATACAAATCTTAAATCTTCCATAATCACCAAAACCATATTTCATGTTTGTGATCGGGCTTGGGGTTCAAACCACTCCCGTTTGGGATCGAGTCAGGATCGGGAATGATGCGATATGATCCTGAAAACTTTTAACCGTAACATGTGTAAGTAATAAAATCGTTAGTCCGTCATTCCGTCCGTACGTTTGACATGGCGGTCGTAGGAGCATTCAAATATTCGGGCAAGTTTATGGAACAGAAGTCCCCTGTCGTTGTCAATGCTACAGTAGGGTTACGCACGTCACGAGCACCCAACTTGTGTGCTAAAATAACACACGTCCGAATCAGCATCGAAAATAAATAGGGAACAAGGAAGCTCACGGAATTCGCAATAAGTAGACTTCAAAAGCTGCACCAGCCTTACCCATGGCGAGATCTAACATAAGTGCCATGCCGACTAAACTACCGGCACACCGGCCTTACCCGCCAGTCAGGTTTCAGCGGACCCCGACCAGTTTTCTGCGACTTGAAGTCCCTTAGATCCTGTAAAGAAATGAACGCCAGGCTTATTTTTATGAAGCGTAAGCATTGCTCATAAATAAAGCTTCTCCAACTAACTTACGTGTCTCAAGTCGATGATTTTTGAGAATCAAATACATCAGGCAGGGACGTTTTTCATCAACTTTAAAAGGTGACAATCACATTACTAGACTTAAATCAAGTAAGTTGCGGTAAATCAAAGACAGCTGATAAACCGAGCCAAAAGGAACGATAGAAGACTTTCCAAAAAAAAAAAAAATTCCGATCATAAAATCCAGCAGCCTCAAGCGGGCTTGGGCACAGGACTTTTCTCACTTGCACTTAGTATGAATCGTCCGTACAGGGATTGAAAACCTCAACATAGACAACCAAACAATGCTTTCTTGGCGTGAGACCTTAAATAGCGAGGCTTTTACACCAGACTGCTGTAGTAGGATGCTGCTCCACGCAGCACCCAGAAAGAGAGAGGCACATAATCGTGCAGAAAGGCGCAGTCGCGAGAATATGATCAGCGCTTCTAGTGACTTGCTTCACTTCGGTAGAAGACCCTGAGCCAATAACAGTACAAACTACATAAGCACACCATACTGATCATACATTTTTGTGATGTAATGAAATCATTAGCGCAAGTCCAATATTGACTGACGTCCGTGTTTAAAATTCTATTGCGCAGGCTATTTTGAGGAAGAGCATCGAAAAAGCTTGGCAACGCGTCAACGAACTACCACATAACTAAGTCACGTAGATTCTAAGATGAGTTTTATAATTCATAAGATCCACTCTACGCATCGCCTGGGGGCGCAGAACACTGTGGCACAAATCAACAGCACATGCGGCAAAGCGACCAACTGCTCGGATTGCAAGTCACCTCAAGGCCGCCAGTGAGAATGCAGGCGAAAAGAAAAGGTGTGAACGAGGCAGGGATGACGCACCTATGACTCCAATACTTCGTTTGTAAATGTCGAAGTCCCGCAAGGGTCAATCTCGGGTCCCCTATTATTCCTGATATATACTAATGATTTTCACCGTTGCTCATCTAGTGGCGTTGCGCAGCATTTTGCGGACGATACAGCTATAGTCTTTAATAATTCGTTTCTTAAAAAGAAGAAATTATCGACGGCTCGTCAGATCACTAAAATTGAAGACTGGCTTTGTGCAAACAGGCTATCGTTAAACGCTGCCAAAACAGAGATACTTTTATTCCGACCGAATAAAAAACTGCAGTGCGAACTTTAACTTAAAAATTATGAATAAGAGCATGTTTTTATCTAACAAAGTGAAATACCTTGGTGTTCTCCTTGATTCAGGTCTCTCATGGAGATGTCATCTCTCCGAACTCTCGAAAAAACTGACGAGAGCCAATGGCCTTCCCTTGAAACTCCGATACTTTGTTGATGCGCACACAATAAAATCTTTATATTATAGCTTGCTCCACTCACATATGACCTATGGTTATCTTACCGGGAGGTTACTTGCAACAAAAATCTTAAGAGAATATTGTATTTGCCCAACCCTATCAGCTCTCTGCTTTTTTTCCGTTGTTTCATTTCCTTGCCTTCTAGTCCCTCACAACATCCACTGTGCAATTGATCAATCACCATTTCTTTTTAAAGCAGTTCAATGCAGTGACTCATTTTACGTCTAAGAATCTCATCCTATTTCGCCTGAGTGTTTGTGCACGTTATATGGAAAGCAGTGATTCTTGCTTATTTTGACTTCTTTTTATATTAATAGATGCTTGACCTCAGTCGGGTGACTCCTCAATCCTATTAGCCACAGGCTAGCGAGGATTTCTCCATTCTCCAACAAATGCGTTTGTGTTTTATGCATTATTTCATTATATCTCCATTTTGGAGTTGTTTTTTATTTTTGGTAGTTGCATTTTGGAGAAAAATATATGTTATTGTTGTTGTTGTTGTTGTTGTTGTTGTTGTTGTTGTTGTTGCAGGGAATAAAAGAGGTAAGGCACAATTAAATGTCCTTGCGAGTGACAGCAGCTTAAGGCCGACGAGCAAAAAATCCACATCAGAAGATGGTCATTAGAAGCATAAATGCAACAACCTAGCACAACAACTTAAATCAGTAAAAATAGATGCCATGCTTGAACGTGCAATAAAAAAAAACAGGACATCATTATAAATAAACCCCTAAAGTAGCACGCCAACGCCTCATTGGTGTCTGGATGGAATGCAAAATGTATAAAAATACATAACCGAAGTGATCATCTCGAGTAATCTAGCATCAGAGGACAATAAAAAACACATTAATCGAAGAACGACACTGCATCACTACGCATGGCTGCGACACGCACGCACAGCAACTGCTAATATCATAGAAAGAACCTTCCATCAAACTGGGGCCATGTTCTTATGAAAATTAGTTACTCAATGAGTCCTTTGACGCTCACCTCTTCCTTCTTGTAATACTTCTCCGATACTTCATCGTATGCAATATCTAGATGAACGACTTCCAGACCCTCTCTCTCCTTGTCAGATAAACCTAGCGCCTGCAAATTGATAAGCACGAACATTCACTATCTAGCACTAACAGGAACGACACAAGAAAATAGTATAGGATAGTGGAGAAATCTCAATTGTAGGGCGACCTTTGCATACTTAACATCGCGCAGGGGGGGCAAAAGGGTAACGAGGCTCTGTGCAAAACGATATCATTAGTTTTGTGCAACAAGGCGAAGGCTTCGTGCAGCACGCTTCTCGTCCTTGAAACCCTGCTCCTACTCTGTTGTGTGCAGTCACTTCACCAAAACAACCCCATGCTTTTTTACAGGCCAAGATCAAACATCACACCAATATCAGACTTTGCTATTGCGCCTATTAGTTTTCTTCAAGTCACACGGAAATGTCAAGGTCGTCAATCTCAAGGTCAGCAAGTGATACCAGCACTAAGTCTCCTAATCTGCCTACCTCAAAGAATCGGGGAGCAAGGTGTACTTTAACAGCACAGCTTCAAATTAACAAGCTAGATCATCAAATTTACTGGCAACTATCCTGCTTGGCAGATATCGCGCTTGCAAGTCAACAAGGCTTATCCAGAAAACAAATTAGCAAGTTCATAAAACAACCAACAGGAAGACATGAAGACGCTCGACTATAGAAAAACAAGTTCACAACACAAGAAATTACGGCCTAAAGCCTAAGCGTCATGAATGCAAGCATATCAAAGCAAGAAAAGTTTTTTTTAGAAGCTAGGTACGAATCTATAGACAAAAACTATAACAAATGGCAGACACAATACGCATTCAGTTAAAAAAAGGATAACATCCTGAGCATTACTTAAGGGTGCAGACTTCTTTGATACATACATTTTCCGAGCAGCCATTATCGTTCTTGTAGCACGTTTTCACCAAAATAGAAAAGCGTGGGATGAACGAGCACTAAATAGACCAAAGAGCATAACCAAATATCCAATTTTCAACACAAACGACTGAAAACTTCAAGCCAGAAGTGAACGGCTAAGCGTGCAAGTTTTCGTCTGTCCCCTTAACATATTCAGTGTCACAGAAAGAGTCCAATAAAAGATACCGCTGATGATCGAAAATACGTCATCCGTCATCAACTGCAAGCTGTAACAAGTGAATCGCATGCTGATGATTTCAACCTAATTGCTGCAGGCTCCGCGCACAAGTCGGGCCAACTACCGCGGCCTACATTACATCCTAGGAAAATAACCTAACGAAGGCTTCTACTGCAGCTGGACTATATTCCGGTGATAGAACGGTGGTAGCTCTCGGCGCTGGACTTGACTTAGAAAATGACGTAACACAATCAAGTGTCTGATCATGTCTTGGCCAGCCCTAAGCTCCAATTAAGGCTGCCTAGCTTGAGGTAGAAACAAATCCACCAACTAGAGCTTCAGTAGCTGAACCTCTGGATTCTCTGAGCTCCAAGATCTCTTCAATCGAGATCATACACCAATGATCATCCTATCCGTCAAAGGATGAAATTTGCAATCGACTAATGAAGGCCACTCATGCTTTCGCAGGCAAAAATTTGGTTTGACAAAGCGGAATGGCTTAGAACACAGGCAGACCGAATGGGCAGAGGGTCCTTACGGAACGATAGCGCCAGACCAAACGAATTGAGGAAGAAATGGAAAAGGGTATGGCTGCCAGAGCCGGTTACTTTAAAAAGCTACTAGACAGAAACCTGATGTCGTTGAGAAAATCCGCGTAAGAGACGGCGCAATAAAAGTTTTACCAGGCAAGATAGAAAGAAAATAAATAGCCCGTACCAATAGATAGAATAAATAGCCCTTACCAATACCCAAGAGATATATTGTAAGCCTTCTGATTTCAGAATAAAACTTTCCCATGACTTGCTAGAATTCGTTAATCTCTGTGGGTACAGCAAATCAGACCAGCAGGTCAACCAAACAATAATAGGGGTGAGCTACAATACCTCCTACAAACGATTAGCACTTGAAAAAGCAAGACATACTTGATACTCTGTAATTGTATAAGGATAATAATTCCAGGCTTTTTCAATAATGTAGAACAACTTTGGTACATAGCCCTGGATCCACTTTGGAAGTTTACTAAAAAAAGGAGGCACCAGGCTGACATTGCACTCAAATTCAAATAAAAGCACAATAACAAAAATGGGGAATAGAAAAATAAACAAGCTTAATTCGCGTTTAACATCTTAGCCTTCTAGAACTAGGCTACCATATAATTTTCCATATTATCCTCCCCAACAATAGCAAGCAGCCAAAGGAAACATTTAGAAAACATTCCAGGTCTATGTGGAAACAACAAAGGTCTGCGGTACCCGACAAACAGGAAAATTCGAAATCCTTCAAATACCAAACTGCATGCCTGATTGAAATAAAGAAGGCATGTGAAGAGAGAAGGAAAGAATGTGATAAAAGGGAACAACACCATTAGTAAAGTAAAGATGCATTGCAACAGGATAATCAATATTTCACAACACATGTCTATGCCGCAAATTACTTAGAACTACTTGAGATCAAGATCACATAAATTATATAAATTAGCTGTTGCGAAATCTAAGAAATTTTTGTCTTGTCCATTCCAATTTATACAAATGTGAGCTGGTAATACTAAGAAAGCAAAACTGGCCTATTCAATGTAGAAAATACAATAGGAAGAGTATAAGTAGAGCATTTACCTGTTTAGGTGTATACGCTTCTCAGTAAACTGTCCCTTGCCATGTACTGGATCTTCATATGGGCTATTTTCAATAATTTCAACACCCTCACCCTTTTCGCTTTGCTCGTGACTATGCTTGTTTATCATGTACAATTGGCCAATATGGTACTGCAAATTTCAAAACAGGAAAGCACTTATGTAAATTTATCTCATAGAAGACCGTCTAGAGTACAAAATATCCTTGACATACCTACAAATGTTCGTGGCAATAGCCAGAGGGCAGAGGATCACTAATGATGCACCATGGTCCAAACACAAGGAAAAGCTGATTTCAGGTGTAGGTTGTACTAACATTTACAATTACACAACATAAAATTTGAAAGTACGCCAAAATTACAATTACATAATCCTGATTGGCACAGAAACCCCATCATTTTTCATGATCCATCACTAGAAGTACCTGAATATTGAACCTTAACATACTGCTAGTGACTATATAACGTAAAAAATTCTTCTATTCTGATTAGAGACGTAAAGCAGAGTAACATATGATCCATTGACGATGCAAGTAAATACAGTAATACAAACCTCATCAACAGTTAAGGGCATGCACACTCTGTATTCCTTATTAGTTGGCATGGTATATGAACCAGCCCACTTCACTGTACTTGGTAATTGAAAAGCGTTATTGACAGTAAATCTGGTCTCTAAAGCATACCCTAGGGGACCTGGGACCAAAAACAAATTAAGAAGCAGTCACAACAATACATGTTCAAAGACTGCATCAAATTTGTTTTAATCACATAGTCTAAATTTCGGTCTCTAATGCTGATATTTAAAAAAGAAATGCCTAAATGACATTAACCTTATGCATATATAAATACTTATATAAAAGAAGCATCCATCAACTAAAGAAAGTATTAGTTTAATAATATGCTTTAGTTACTGCTCAGTACAAGCTTAAGGAAGGTTTAGCAACTAACCGCCTTCAACAGAAAAGTTGCACACAGGAAGCGTGAACACTCTGCTTCAAATTAAATATTAGAAAAATTCTGGTTCAGCATGCAAAATAAAGATAGACAGCAAAGGAGAAGCGCCACGTTTGCTAATATAACTAACAATAACTCGAGATACATGGCATACTGCCAATTCGCCGGCAACCGATATTGAATTTGCTAAAGCCGAACGACGTCTCGCGAGCTTTACGTAAGTCGTCCTAAAGGCATGAAGCACATGCTAGGAAGGCGAAGCATAAAAAAATCTTGATGTTGCCATGACGTAGTCGAGAACTTGCTGCTATATGCTATATATATATATATATGTATATATACATATATATATGCACATATGTAAATATATACGTATATGTATGTATACGTATGCTATATATATGTATGTACATACATATATATATATATAGAGAGAGCATACATATATATATATATACGTATATATACGTATATATACATATACACATATACATACATATATATAGCATGCATATATATATGTATATATACATATATATATATATATACATATATACATATATACACATTAAAAACGCATGGCAGAAGAATATCTGCAAGATTTGGAGAAAAAGGCATTAGATCATGCATCTCTACAAGGCGCACACGTCAAGTCCTTTCGGTGATACGTGGATCACTCACATGTACGTTTCCCAACACTACAACACGCCGAAGAATTTTTACACATATTAAACCAACTGGATGAAGCTATAAAATATACTATGGAGTTAGAAAAGACGAACAAGAAGTTGAATTTTCCGGATGTCACGGTCATAAACACAAAGGCTGGGAAATACGACTTTAAAGTTTTCCGGAAAGAAGCAATTACAAACGTGCAGATAAAACCACACTCGTGTGCAGATCCTAAAATGGCCAGGTTTATTGGCTTCCTCAAAAGAGCTGAAAGGCTATATAGCGTGAGCTACTTACAGCAAAAAACCAACTTTATTATCGAAAATTTTGCAGGAAACGGATATGATCGGGAACAACTTATAAAGATTGCAAAAGCCACCATGAAACGACAAGCCATCAGCAATAGCCCTCCAGAATATGTGCACAAAATTACTTTTCCATGGATACCACACATTTCCCCCAAATTAATAAAAATATTTCGCAAGTCTGGTATTCGAACAATATTCAAGTCTTCGGCAAATTTGGAAATGCTAATCACTGCAAAGAACAAGCCAAAAATGGCGAAGAAGAACAAGCCAGGAGTTTGTCAAGTAACGCGCTCATGCGGGCAATCTTATGTTGGAGAAACGAGTGCCAAGATTTCAACTCGGATTAACCAACACAAAAATGACGTATTCCAATGAAATCGAACGGGATTATCAGAACACGCTAGATCATGTCATGGTCAGATGGACTGGGAAAACGTTAGATCAATAGCAAATGAAACACAAAAATTTAAAAGAAACGTCAGGGAAGAATTAGAAATACAATTTCGAAAATCTGGCATTGTAAATGGTGGAATGAACAAGGATAACGGCAAATACGTCACAACAACATTTTGGGAACCATTGTTGGAGTATCAGCGCAACCGATCAAACGTCATCTACCACCAACGTCAATCGATCGCCTTATAATTTATTGGTTCGACGAACAAAACCCAATAGCAAAATGCTTAAAATATTCGATCATTTAGCCGTTTGTTTATAACATTTGAAAAACGACAGCGTCCACAGCTGTCAAAATATTCTGTTTTAATTATTGAGAGAAGAAGTTGTTCCATAATAGAAGAAGTTATAAAAAATGTGTTTGTTATTATTATTATTATTATTATTATTATTATTATTATTATTATTATTATTATTATTATTATTATTATTATT
>QQSS02193346.1:0-12905 GCA_003687565.2 Craspedacusta sowerbii
CATACATACATACATACATACATACATACATACATACATACATACATACATACATACATACATACATACATACGAATTAACATTCTATCGTCAGTCAACATAACAACTCTACAATCGCTGCTAACTTGGAAAAGCAGAGCCTCCAGATTGGCTCTCCACCGCAAGAACTAAGTCTATCTTCAAATATAGCGAAAATCATCTTGCCAACAACTACCGTGCCATTGCCTGCCAGAATCTAATGTACAAAATGTATAAAATCTGTTGAAACGGTTTTCTGCAGGACCACTGCCATCGAAATAACGTTATCACAACCAAACAAGCAGGAGGAAAAAGGGAGTCATGCGGATGTGTCGAGCAGCTTTTCATAAACAAGATGGCTCACGACGAGGTAGCTGGTTTCCAGCGGGATTTGATTTGTGTATGGCTGGATTTCCAAAAGGCGTTTGATTCGGTCCCTCATGACTGGTTGATAGAATTGCTAAAACTCGCCCAGGTACCACCCATGCTAGTCAACGCAATCAGTCATCTTGCAAGAAACTGGGCAACCCTACTCTCCCTGGAAGGAGCCAAGCCTAGTCACCATACTGATATAGTAAGATACAGTAAGGGAATCCTGCAGGGAGACAGTTTTTCCGTTTTGTTTTTATCTCGGCCCTTAACCAGCTCTCTCATCTACTAAAGAAAAGAAAAGGTTATTCGCAATCGGCAAGCCCAACCAGTGCAGCGACAAACTCACGCATTTATTCCTTGCTGACGACCTGAAATTGTTCGCACCAAACATCAATGCTATGAAGCATCTGGTGGACGTTGTGACGACATTCACAAAGGACATCTGCATGGAGTTTGGCCAGGTTAAGTGCTCCTACATGGTTGTCTAGCGTGGGAAGTTGGTCAGCACTATCGACAAACTTGAACTGAACAGTCTGGTATTATCACCGATCAGGGCAAGCGATGTCTACAAATACTTGGAAGTAGACGAAGGCATAACATATAGCGGCCCTCTAAATAAAGATCGAGTTACCAAAGAGTACCTACAAGAAAATACGGTCTTCCAAACTTTGGCAATTCAACAAGAGCATCGCTCATAATTCGGTTGCGATGCCGGTTCTTATTCCCACCTTCGGTCTCCTTCCCTGGACCATACAAGAACTTGAAGCTATTGACGTACAGACTCGAAAGATTTTATCATTCATAGGCAATTTTCATGTTAATGGCGATGTTGACAGACTCTACATGCCTCGTGCAGATGGAGGATCTGAAGTGAAGGCAGTTTTTACGGCCTTTCAAGTCCGCATTATTTCGTTGTATCACCATCCACTAAGATCGTGCGGTAAAAACCCCTACCTAAAGTGCGTAGTAGCGAATGAGGAGGATAGTCTCGATCGTATTGCTGTCCAGCTAATGAATGCGCTAAGGATCTCTTACGATGCTAGGTCAACCGCTCGCTCTGCAAGTAAATTGGCTACATCCGCGACTTGTAATAACCTTAGATAATCTTTGCACTCTAAGGTCATGCACTGCTACCTACTTCGGGAAATGCCCCGAATGCCCGACGTAGAAATAGGAGCAAGCCTCGCTTGGCCAAAAGATACGCGTACGACATTGCATTTTGAGGGATTCATCCATGCAGTGCCAGAATAGGAGATAAAAACTAAGGTCGTCATGGTTAAGCGACAACTAAGCACTAGAGTAAACTGCATTTCTGATTACAATGTCGCTTATGCAAGTTAAAGCCTAATGACATCAGCCATATAACTGCCGGATGCGGAAAGATGTCTTCTACATACCATACATTACATACCACGGCGCTATGACGTAGCTGCTAAAGTAATATGGAATACCCTCCACCGTGAGCACTGCGCAAATGCGACTTTTGACAGGTTAAATGTGCAAACCGATCGCGGAGAGTTTATCGACACCCACAACAACCGTGAATTCTGGCGGAACATCCCCATCGCTTGCTATATAGTTTATGGCCGGTATATTTGAAGTACACAAATAATTTAATTTGAAACGAACATACATTCATAACTTACTCAAAAAGTAAAACGGAAATCATATTTTGAGACTTACGATTAACATGCCATCCTTTGTTTTGCTTGTAGGGTTAACAATATGTTGCAATAGTAGCTGAAGCAAAACTGCCTACAACAAAAAAAAAATCCTACAACAGCTAAGTGTTAAACAAACTTGAGATAAATATGCTACAAAGAGATGTAACCGAGTTTACAGAAAAGTAACACTTTGATAGCAACCCATGACACCGCTACATGAACACAAGTAAGGATGTAGTGGCTATTAAACTGCTAACATTACCAAATTAACATACCTAGCAAGAACTGACAAGGGCAATGGCAGATATTTACATGCATGTCAGCAAAATGTGGTAGAATTATAGGAAATTCATAATTAATTGGTCTTTGAAATAAGATTTCACCAAGAAGTATCACAAATCTGCCAACAAATATTTCTTATATCCTCTACACAGAATAAACTACATGGACCGACAGGAACGCCATAAGCACCTTGACAATAACAAAGATAATATAGTTGAATACAGCCAGACCATGTTACTATGTAATACTTAATGGAACTTCACGAACATGGAGTTTCCCTGAATCAACTTTGTGAGAAAAATACTTACTGTAGATAAAAACTGAGCAGTAAAGCTCAAAAACATCATGAACAAGCCCAAGCAGTATCTGGTCCGATAACAACGCCAGTAGACCCATCCAAGGGAAACCTTTTTACCTAACAAAGCATTCCTTTGCACTTCACAATCATAGATTCGCATCAAACGAATGTAATTTTCATACACACGTTCTGGTTTCTCTAGTTCCCCCAAATCTGAGAACTGAAGATCCTTGCGAAAACTTTTATAAACAACAGGAGATATCCATGACAGTAGAAGAACTTCCAGAAAACCAGAATTTTCAAACAGAGAGCCGGACTGCCTGCAAAGAAATGATTTCAAACGTGCCGACTTATGGTCAAGTTGCAGTTAAACTTTCATAACAGAACATGCTTTAGCTTTTATTGAGCAGGCATTAGCCTATTGATCCATGCAGTATGCATGCAAATTTAAAAAAGCAAGGTCCCATTGTGCAAAAACAGCAAACCATGACACAAAATATAATAATAAGATCTTTATACACCTGGGCCTACCTGCCACAGTTGCAATTAATGGGATAGAAATGCCTCCAGTTATATTTGCTGCAACAACCCCTCTTCCTAATCCTTTTGACAGCCAAAACATCAGATCCTTTCTCAATAGAAAAAGGGTCAGTTTCCATGCTGTGAGGCTATGGGTCCAACAAATAACTTTCTTGATAAGTAAAAGTATGATGCACCCGATTTAGGAATACCTAAAATTATACCAACAGGAGCAAAATTCATAAAACACACCAGTCTATTGGAGTAGGACGCAACACAAATAACTAGACAACCATTTATAAAAAGCAGATATATTTTACAATAAAAGCAGCTTTTAGTATTTTTTATCTAATCTAGTAAGTGGATTTACTGGTTCGCCATATTAAGTGTTTCTGGCAAACTAGTGCAGTGAATTCAATGTGTGGGATTAAGAAAGTCTGAACCCAATATGAAATTTGAAAGATTTATGGAAGATGCCTTTGATGATCATCATTAACAAGACAGCAAGAACAACGGTAATGAAGAGCAAAATATTTGTGATCATCTCGGAATTTCCCGCGGAGCACATGTTCGCAATGATTCAATGCCAGAAATTCATTGATCGGAGATCCTAAGGCCAGGAAAACCCCGCAGGCTTGGGAGCATAGGTTGTCATGACCACGACATAGGCCAGCTTTGACTTGACATGAGATGACATATCCGTATATGGTGGCTGTCTCTTTCCAACCAAATGAAGTTTTCGTGGCGCATCCAGCATTTGATCCGAAAGCCAATATCAGCATGACTATTACAAATGAAAACGCTCTACAAGAAACGCCGAAAAGAAGAAAGCACCCGCATCTTACACGCTCACCGACGGAGGAAGAAGAGGCACTAGCTCTGACGTTGCGAACTCCAGTTTTAACCCGCTCTTCTCATGCGTCGATTGCAATTACAAAAAGTCGATCTTACGTTGCTGAAGTTTTGACGACAATAGCGCCTTCTACATTCGTTATCCAGTCTGAACTCTCAGATATCAGTGAATAATGCTTGGTTGTGGGCTGCAATACTGTTTTAACATGATCATTAGAGGAAAAATTACTCGCGTCAACCTAATTTACATGTTTTGACAAACTATAACTTCACTAGGATATTGAAAAGCAATGGGCGTGAATACACGAATCCCTCAGAGATTCAAAAATTGCAACAACAATGACAACAATTAAACAATAAATGAAAGGATGCGCGGGAGAGTTTAACTATAACCAACGGCGAAAAGATAGGAACTGGAACCATGCGTCAAGGGGCAAGAAATCAAAAGAAAGGGAGAAGGCAAGAGGAAGAGATAACCAAAGAGATGACGTTTGGTCATTTGATCAATTGGGTGTTACATTTAGGGCTATCCTAGTGGACATATATAGCATCCTTTAATGTTGCCGAGAAACTCCAAGCCTATAGTAGAAAACATGGCTTAGAACATGCTTGCTTGCAATCACTCCCCTGCAAAAATCTAACCTATCTTCTACCAGTCGCTGGGCAATGCATTATGCAAGTAAATTTACACACACAGCTCCTGATTTAACATACCGTGTCCACTTGGCTTAAAAGTTCTAATAGTGTCATAGAACTAGACCGATTGCATTGGTTTGTCAACTCTGTGTTGCCAGCCAGAAGCAAATGCTAATCGACTCGTGTATATTGTCGGACTTGTTGGTCGCGTACTTATTGGTCGCGTAGGCTTAAGGCCTAAGGCCTGGGCTGTACGAAAAGCTGGTTACCAACAGCTTTGTCCTTACCGATTAGTCGCATCAAAGTCCCATGGTCCCAAGTGGTGGATACCAGCAACGATTTTAACTGCGCTAGGCACGATTGATAAGGTGTTTTGTGGAACTTTCGACTCTCAGAAGGCCAACTTTTACAGCAACCGACCTCGCTTTACGCAGACTAGAGCAGCTTTTTTTATGGTTATATCATCAGCGTTATCTGACCTTATTAGGTAATCGGTTGCAATAGTGCTCATTGTATAGCTGTTGCATCTGCGTACAGACCTGCAGTTAAGAAAATTTCATGTTTCTTTGCTCATGTAATTTTCATGAGCAATAAAATTTCCGAAACCGCTATGCGTGTACCAACGTCCTTGGGGCGTTCGGAAGCATAATGTTGGCGTAGAAAAGCGAGATCGCTTAAGGGACATCTCACAGCTGGACTCTGTAAGCTGGAATTCTTTTTTTAAGCAGTCCAGAATTATGCCCAACACGTCTTTTCATTAATTAGGATAGTTAAGCTAATTATGTCAAATCCAACCGAACGTGACAATATTATTTGATTATTTACAAGGGATTCTTCCGGCGTACAGCCCTGCTGGCAATGCTCAAGTGATTTGGTGGCAGGCTGCTTAAGCTGTGACAATCTCTTGCAACTGTTCACTTGAGAGCTTATGTTCTTGTGAGAAGGTGCACTCGAAGTCTCCCGGGGCTTCAAGTTCTTAATGGGACTCCAGGCAGTTGCTTGGCCATATCTATATCTAAACAAAGCGTATCAGTTACAAGAAAAAGAAGTTATTACCATTGCTAAACAGAAACGCAAGTTTAAGCAAAAAGTTTTGCCTTAACTCAATCCGATTGAATGTTCAGTGATGGTCTCAAAGCATTTCGTTAATAAGGCAATCAAACTTCGAATTGGACTTCTTAAGGATTCGAATAGACTTTTCAAGATGGTGTGTCTTTGCATCCAGCATGTGGGCGGCTCTCAGATGTCTAGAGATCGAACTATCACTTGACATGTGACCTTCAACGCGTTGATGCAGGTGTTGGGTGGTAATTGTAATATACTGTTAAAATGACTTGAACACGTTTTTCGAGGAATGTTTAAAATGAAGATTTGATAAATAACTTGAAGATGCTGAAACTCTTTATCTGGACAAGAATTTCCGGATGCAAGGAACAGTGGACGAATGTCACAATTTGTTTATGCTACAATTTATTATGTCAACTTTTTGGCTAGCTAACAAAGATTCTCTTTACCTCTGCAATTAGTAGAATTTAAAAAAATATCAGCATGCTTACCTACAACCAAATATCGTGAAAATGAAAATTAAGCAAGTGATTCTAAATTTAATCTCTAACTCCCAGGAAACTTTAAAGTTAACACTCAAAATGGCGGGCAATCAGTTTGGTGTTCTGGCAAGCGTTCGAGTGGTCTGCATCTCGGATACCAGGAGAAAACAAAAAAATCAAATTGCTCTCCAATTGGACAGTCATACACAAGCAAATCCAAAAAGTGCATAGAAAATGGTGGTGGCCACTGATTTGTAGGCACGTGATGCATTACGTCGTTCTCGCGATGCTGTGCTGCAGTTGGTATAACGTGAACTACAATTATGTCACAAGTTTTGGAGCATCTTTAATTGACAGTTAAGTCGCTACTCTGTTTCCCTTTCACTTGCATGGCGCAACTAGGCTCACGGACTCAAGATTGCATACATGACCAAACTGTAGAGTTGTTATGTAGGGTTAACGGTCCCTGTATGAATCAACTCACGAAGATCATTAGCTCACCTCACTTGGCCGAAACCGGCTTTTGCAACCGAATATTGATCGACTTCGTCCAGATACAAGATGGCTGCCGGCACTCGGAGTGTTACGGTTGGTCAAAAATTCTCTAACGCCTTTAGAACTTGGTATGTGTATGCAGCTGGATATAGATAACTGGGTAGGTGCTTTGTTTGTTTTATTTAATTTTTTATTGTTATTTTTCGTAGCTGAAGTTAGACTACTTGCTTGATTTTCTAACCAAACACCTGAATAACAAACCTGGTTTCGACGCCTGCCATACTTTGTGGGAAGGGGCTGTCTATGCCTTTACTTTGCTGAGTGAGTACTAGATGTAACTGGCATTGGACCTTCCTTTTGACGCCCTAAAAATCATTGCTACCTGCTTACTGCAGGCTTGTGTTTTGGCGCGTATTCTTTTTCACTGGAATTTTTTTTTAGTAATTCGAGGTATTAGTCCTGGTTAAGTGTTTGATGTCTAGCCCAAAACCAGAGTACCTGAACCTTGCTTCTAGAACGTGGCCTAAATAAGTCTGACTCTCTCAAGCATCCTGGTTTGTAAATGTTTAATGAATATTAAACTGATTCAGAGTATCTTATTGGCTATCAGAGCCTTATTTGCAACTATGATCACCTTCAATCTCATAAATGATTCAACAGCATTAGTATGGTATTGCAATTTAAATTTCCATGTAGACATGGAAAATTATTTATGATGCGTTTTAGCAAGGATTGCATATGCTAGTGTTTGTTTGCAAATGTCATGTATGCAGCAGGAAATTGGGGTGCTGTAGGTAAAAAATCTGCATTTTTACTGTGTGTTCATAAGTTAACCAAATTTGCAAGGCATTTTATCAAGTATTAGCATCGTTTTGGGAACCAGAATTGTTTTTGACAGCTTATTGTTGCTTGACTGTGTTTTATATGTGCTGCGCACGTAGCAAATCTGAGAGCTTTGTTGTCATCTAAAGTAACTAACTATAATATGCAAAGTTTGCTGTGGCCTAGAGCACGGAATACCATACAGAGGCTCATATCACGTGGAAGATCATATATTTTGAAACAGGCCAGGTTAAGAAAGTCACCAGTGCCTCCATCCCCACAATACAGGACGCGTTTTGCCTTATGTGGGGCTCATCAGTGACATGCATAGGAACCAAACTTGGGTCGCCAGGAGTGGGAAGCAGAGCAGTTACCACTAGATCACGAGAGCTGAGTGAACTGGTGAGAACTGTACTAGATTATAATAAGCGTTGCAACGCAAAGCTAACGTTAAAAATTAAAACCAAAAGAATATTACCGTTCAATAAGGTTAAGTATTTAGGCATTCTGTTAGATTTAAGACTATCTTGGCATAGTTATTTTGCTGAACTTGCCAAAAAGCTTTCGAAAGCGAATGGACTCTTGTCTAGAATCCGTCACTCTGTAGGTTTTGAAACTATTAGATCCCTGTACAACTTATTATTCCACTCTCATATGACATACAGATTTCTCGCTTGGGGGTTAGCTTGTAAGAAAGAACTCAATCAAATATCTAGACTACAGCAACAAGCGATAAGATTAATCACTTTTTCTGATCATAGTACGCCTACATCAGACTTGTCCTTGCGTTCTGATATATTG
The DNA here is from genome assembly GCA_003687565.2 of Craspedacusta sowerbii. NCBI lineage: Eukaryota > Metazoa > Cnidaria > Hydrozoa > Limnomedusae > Olindiidae > Craspedacusta > Craspedacusta sowerbii. Next base: position 8,307 of record QQSS02193346.1, read on the forward strand.
TAACTCGAAGACGTGATTACATTAAATTCATGCCTATCTATCCATGATTGGCACCATAAAAGACTCCCCCCTGCATTTGATGATTTTTTCCTAATCTACTCGTCTAATAAGGTAACTCGATCTAACAAAGTATCAAGGTGTCAATACCAATAACAAAGACCGAGATTTACGGACACAATAACATGAAACATAAAGGTGCTGGGATGTATAATGAGCTACGTGACCTTAATATAAGTATTTCCAGGTCAAGAACAGTTTATAGAAACGAAATTCGAACCCTTTTTATAGCTGCATATGCATAAAACATACTTCCTTTATCTTTTGTATCTGTTCTGATATTAGTGATTTTTAAATGTTATGCTTTTTAGTACATATAAATTTCAGATGGTGTGGAGTGCGTAATCTGTTACTATGTTTATTTTTATTTCTTGGCGTGCTGAGTGCTTTCTTTTCTACTATATTAGAGGGAAGATTATCTGTTTATCAACAAGTGCGAGCATTAGCGGATCACCCTTAGTTTTTGCTTGTAGCAGGTTGAATTTTGATGAGCTCACATATGTTTTATCACCCTGTCTTGGTGATCAACTATTTTTTACTAAACCATATACCATCTTTTAGTTAATCTACTATCATTCTTGCGTTTGACAGTGTTGAAGTAAGTTTGTACTTCTTTTGGCTTATAACCTCTCGGGTGCCACTAACTATCTTCTCCGCCATAGGTAATTCTTTTCTATGCGTCTACCTAACATCTGTTGTATCTGCTGACGAGGTTTTTAATATGTTTTTATTTTAATTATTTCGTTTAATTTTTTTTTTCTTTATAAAATGCATATCCCGAATGCTTGATGCGCAATTTGATTACTGACGTACCCTATTCTTGTTGTTTCTATCATAAAACCAACTTTTCATGTTGCGTTTAATTGAAATGGTGACGTCCTAATCTTATTAGCTCCGGCTATGAGGATGTCTCCATCTCATACAGATGCTCGAATGTTTGAATGGCAGTGTAGTTTTTTCGTATCTTTTTGCAATCGCCCAAGTTACAGATTTATTAATTATTTCTTTTCTCAGTATTGCAATTTTTGATAGGGCTTTTGTTTGAGAAAATATACCCACTTCACTTCAATTCATTATGACTTGCTAGCGAATAAGTGCGGATGCATATTTACATAGATGTAAAAAGTTTGGTGTGGTCTAAAGCACCGAATACCGTAGAAAGGCTCGTATCACACAAGAACATATATTATAACTATAATATTAATGAACCTATGATTGCTGAGGTGTGCTTTCGCAGTTCTAAGATCACCAGCCTTAGTTGCTGGCAGCTCAAGTACTTGAATTTTATTCTTAAAGAGTAGCTAGTTGTGTTTTGCTGATGGAATTCGCTTTTCCTTTGAGAAGCAAGGCTTTTGTTTTTACATTGGTTTGCGTATGAGCACTTTTGCTTCTTTTTATCGTATATGAAATACCAACTGAAATATCCTTTGTTTCTTTTTTTTTTTTTTTCTTGTGTTGTTGTTGAGTGTTTGTATTTTTGCTTCTTTGTCTGTGGCACTGCGTTTGTTTGTTTGTATGTGTGTGACTTAGTGCATGTGTATAAGGTATGGGTGGTTGTGTGCATGTGTTTGTATCTTGACTGTCTGTGTATATGCTTATCAATGGCCATGATGGCTTTCTTCCATTTGTTAATTTACGTCATTTGTGTTGTCTTAAGCTGTTTTGTTATATGCTTTCTTGGGTTTCTATGGGTTTCTCTGTAGTCATGAGCCGTTGATGCGTTTAAGTTCTTTCATCAGTTTCGTTGTTTAGGTTGGGGCAAATATGTGGCCAATTGTCGCTTTTATGTTATTTAACTGCTGAGCCTAATGTTTGGTTTCATGCTGCCTCGGCAGGATTGCGTGCAGATGATCTTCACATGGAAGAAAATCCTGACGTCGAACTCGCCCTTGCTCGCCTACCAGAGGATGTACAAAATCACAGATTGTTTAGGATAAAGCGAGCTATGGACCTATCTTTGAAGCATGCCATCCTCCCTAAGGAGGAATGGACCACTCCTGAAGAGGCATGCGATTCGTATTTTTTTTTTTAGTTTAAGTTTTTAAGGTTTCGTAGTCAACGTTTTTCCCTCTATATTATACTTGCCTTGTTATGTTAGGTTATTTGCTAGACCCCACTCAAGCCTGACCCAAGCCCAGTGATACTAGAAGTAGTACTGATAAGAACTTTATGAGCCACTGACAATAACTTATAATCATATAAACACAATATACATAATAGCATATAATAATATACGATATATATGTATATATATATACATATAGATTATGTTGTATATATAGATTAGTGCCTGAACTTTTGCACAAAATCCGGACTCGCCCATCCAAACTCGTGTTGCCAATGTTCCTTTGTGTATTGAAATCACCTTGCCAAGCTTGGGAATGGACTGGAAGTCGTGATTAATCTTGCTTGCCATGTGTACTTTCTCGTGTTCTTCGCGCTAGTGAGATCGTTGTTGTGTAATTCTGTTGTTGTTGTTGAAGTAAACCACTATGAATTTCTTACCAGGACGCGCTCTATCTGACTCCGTCCATCGAGCAGTGCAGGAAAGAGCGAAGAGAGCGCGAACAATGGGACAGACTCTGATATCATTTGCGCTTGTGCTGTTGTTGGAAAAGTATTCGTGGGTGACGTAGCCTGAACTTGGTAAATTCTCTTGTTAAACGAAGGGTTGACCTTGAAGCGCTAAGTGCTCGGGTGCCTTTTTTCCAGATCGGCAGTACATCTTGGAACTCGGTGTTATATGGATACGAATATGGAATGCAGTGTGGTCGTGTATGGACTGTGGTATCGTATGTAATTTGTATTTTCTTCCTGTACTATCAGTCGCTATTTTTTCGGCTGTAAGTGTTTTTCCGCTGGGTTCTTAAAGTCTACTTTTGTGACCCGACCCAATCCCAAGTATTGCATCAGAGCAAATATGAAGTTCTCAGTTGTTTTTAATTTCTTGGCAAAGGGGAGGGTAAGCTCTAGACGGGCCGGGGTTATCCATAGAAGACATGCAAGCTTTTGCAAACATTAGCCCATCCCAGTTGATGGCGTCCACACCTTGCCAATACTCACTATCTTGAAAATAATGGCTGCCTTCATCTATCACTATAGGACAGTAGCATATAGCTACACGTGCAATGTCATCACTGAATTCGAAATTGTCCAGGCCAAGGGCCCTTTGGTTTGAGGCTTAACTGGCCAAGCTAATGCTTGCAGTCCCAAGAACTCGAAACCTCTGGAGTCCTCGAGTGCACTGTCTCACGAGCATATAAGCTCCCAATTTTATAGTTGAACCTAGTCGTCACAATTTTTTCAGCCTGCCCTCAAATCACTTGAGGATTGCCAGCTGCGCTGTACGCGGGGAAGAATCCCTTGTAAATATTAAATGACTAACCTTACGAACGCTTCTTACCTGCCAAGGGACTCGTCAGAGAACCTTAAATTTGGTTTGAGGTTGCCTACATTTAATCGATCATACATAAACTAAATAACGCAGAAACAAAATCCTCAACGAAGTCACACTATCATAGCGATTTACAAGAGGGCCAAATTTTTTACAGAAGCAAGCTAACACGCGAAAAAAAAAAACTTGGTCTTTAAGCGTGGCTGGAGCTTACAAAGCTGAGTCTGCAGACTGATAGCCAGTTGTGAAGGATGAAAGAAATGCAAAGAAGCGAAGTGATTAGTCTTACCTACCCGTGCCTCGCTAAGCTGCTGCAAGAAGTGACAGTATTGGTTCGTCGAAACAAGCTTAACTGTTTAAATCACGCGGTTATCGAATCGTCAAGTGTGTTTTGGTAAACACGATCTAACCTTTAAAACGTTCGAGGGCGAATTGGACTTCAGCCTATTTCCCGGCACAAAAGTGGAGCAAATGGATCGATTACGATCGCGTTTATTTGAGTTGAAAATTTCAGCGATGTAACGAGTTGTCCGTGATTTTCATGGCTTGATGTCATGCAGAACATGATCGTTCCCAATGCACGTTGTCGAACGACCAAGAACGTCTTAGTTACGTTACTTGGAGAAAGTAAGCAGTTACGTTACTTCACCCGGAAGTAGGTGAGTTACTTAACGGCGTTGCTCCCCAAGAAAAGTAACTACTTATCGCGAAAAGTAACTATTGCGATACCTCTTAGACCCCCGCCTAAAAAAAAAAAGCATAAAAAAGTTAACGAATTTAGACTTTTCCTCGCATGTAAGCCGCGAATACACCGGGGCATCTTTTTACAATCCAATGATAAGCACGCAACTGTTGGAGAAACCTGATTAACCCGAATCTAAAATACCAGAAGGCGACTGTGGCCCACTTACCTAACGCGTTAGGTCATACGGCACGACTTCTTGGTAACGGTCTAACAGGACAGACAGTAGCTAAATTGAGTTATTAATCGTTACTCAAAAAAGTAACGACGTTTCTCAATCTCTGGACGACGTTTCTCAATCTCTGGTTCTTGATGCCTTGTCCGACATCACCGGACGAGGTTTCAAAAATATTGCGAAGCCCACGTCGGCGTCGATGGATGTATATATATATATATATATATATAT
>QQSS02193357.1:0-12899 GCA_003687565.2 Craspedacusta sowerbii
GAGGATGTCTCCCTTCTCCAACAAATGCGTTTGTGTTTTATTCATTATTTTATTCTATTTCCACTCTGGGGTTGCTTTTTATTTTGGTAGTTGCAATTTGGAGAAAAAATAAAATTTGTTGTTGTTGTTGTTGTTCATATTGCGCATGCGCGGGTAGTCAAGTGCCACTACCATAGACACGAATGCGTGGAGCATCAATATCGATGGCAAAATTAGATGGAGGAAGGGTTTTTCCTTGAACCAGAGTAGCTTCGTTGGATTCTCTTGCTTATCCCACTCACCGTTTAAGAGAGCTCTTGCACCTACTTGATGCGAAGGGCCCGAATTATGAAGTGGAATGCCATGGATTTATTGACATTGGAGACTTTATTTTGGACCCCTGCATCGCTCTATATTAGGGAATAAGCACTGCCTTGTCCAAGAAAACATTCAATGTCGCCAGTTAATTCACAGTGAGCATTTTGCAATGCTTGAAAGATCGGATATGTTGTTTTTTTTTTCATGCCTCCGTTTTCAAGTGTTTTCGGCTTCCAGAAAAGCAGGCAGAACTGGATCTGTGAGACTAATTTTGACGCTGTTTCCTTCTTTGCCTACTCTCTGCAAGATCTCAGTTATACAATGACTTGGTGTTTGGCTTCCATCCCAGAACTTTTTTCCAGGGTTGGACTTTCCTTGCCTTGTCCGACTTTTCTCACCATCTGACACACCCCGCACGACGCACTCCACTAGATTTTTTTATCGACTCAATTTAGTCTCCAAGTGAAATCCCTGTCGCAAGCATATTTATGTAAGAAGTTTCGTTTCCTCTTACGTCGTTAAATTTTTCGTCAAATTTTCCTCCAACATTTTCTCCTTGGTGTTGGTTTTCTCAGGCGTTGGGTCTCTTTCGTCTTAAGGTTCCTTAAAGTTTCTTTCGCTTTCGCTTTTTCCGGTAATTATTTTGGTGACGGTTGCTTTGAGGTGGCGTCTTCAATCTGATTAGCCTCGGCTAAGAGGACGCCTCCTTCTCATAATGCAAACATTTTGAGAGTCATTTATATATTGACAGATTTTATTTGCATTTTATGAGAAAATACATCTTGAGTCTTGAGTCTTGAAATGAGTATCATATTGACAAGTTGCCATTCGCTTTAAGGGCTTTCAAACGTATACGCGTGCTCCTAAGATCATGATGGTGTCATGAACTGTGGTAGCATCCCAAGAGTCTGCTATCAACCAGCACAGTGCAATTTTTCATTTGTGAACAGAGGTGATTGGAATTGCACACGAAAGCTGCTGTGCATGGAGAGCATAAGTTTGCTTCTGAATGTCTTATTCACGTTTTTTGTCTAAACGCTTGTAGCTGTCTGTATATTAAGCACATAAATATCAATTTAGCAATTTTGATTGGCTCTTCTGTATCGTATTTCTAGCATGGCAAGCCTAGCCTGAAGTCGACTTCAATATATGCATTTCGACTCGGAACTTGCAAAACGGTACTCTGCGCTACCGAATTTTAAGAAACGAGACGATTCGGCTATTTTTTCAAATCACTATTATATAACGCTCATCCCTGGAAGTCATCTGGAGTTGGCAACGGCTTATGAATATTCTCTCGTCCCACGATCGGAGTGGCACAGATGACGAGTCTAATATAGCAATGGATATAGTAGTTTGTAAAACTGGTGTAGGAGTTTCCCTTGTCAAACTCCATCCAGTCATTGCGACCGTAGTTGTTGATTCTGCTGTCCATTGCCTTTTCAAAACTTTCTTTTAATTAAGTTTTCGATTGCGTCGGAGTCCACCTCATGTCACATTGATTTCGGGGTATGGATGCAGTATGGATAATTGCCATTAATTCAAGAGCACATTGCATGTTTAGATTGGAAGACTGAAGACAAATCACCTCATGTTTATCAAGATTTGTTACGGAGCGCTTCCAGTCACTGATTGCACTGGAAATATTAATAAACAGAAGTAAAATAAGAATCGTAAAAGATCGGTAAATTAAGAGAGCATTTAGAACAACCACCCGATTGCGAGCCTTCATTGGATCAAAAAAATTTTTGGAAGTTTTGTGTCCTGATTATGTTTCTCAGATTCCATATAATGGTCCCTGGCATTCACAAGGTTCTCCATAATTTGGAAACGCCTGTCTCTCTGCGATCACATGTAATCTTTGTTTTCCTTTTCTTCCGCATCAGTGTAACACCGGAAAAAGGGATCCCTCTCTGTCCTTCAAATTCCTCCCCCCTCTGATCCCTCAAAGTCCTTGCCAGAGATAATCACCTGTGATTGAACCAAAAAAGTATTCTGGTCTTGGCAACAGCTGCCTCAAGAGCTGCTTCATACTCATCTACCAATAAGATAACAGCATAAACCTCAGTCAATCCGTTGATATCAATACTAACAATCCAATCGTCTGGGAGTCATTGCTAAAGAGTTTGCATGAGGGGGCCCATCTCAAGAATGATGTCTGGATATGCATGATACATTAAATCACACATCCTGAAAAACTAGTTTTCTAAAATGCGTGGCTTCAAAATGGTCTTTTGTAGACCTAAAATCTTGGCATTCACAAAAAATTCGTTCGCAAACAGGAGCAAGCAATAGTGCGACTTATCCCATTATTGAACTTACGGACTTGCCATACTGCGCGCAGCGCGCGCTCGCTCAATTCTCGCTATCCGCGAGTGGGGTCACACTGCGCGCGAAAAAATCGCCTGTCTCATTAACTTGAAGCACCGCTCGCGAACGGCCGACGGTACAGAGCATGAATTGCTTCTGCTGCTTTGAAGCTAAATCTTTTCATGCTCTCTCTCGACTTTCCCGATTTCTGTACGATGAAAGCGCCATTTAATAGGAAAATTTATAGTTTCTTTATATCGTGCTCGACACGATTTTAAAGAGTTTGTAGATTTCTATTGTCCGTTTTAATATGGTGGTACTTACTGTTTCGTTAGGTGCATGGCGTACTTTATTTTTTTTTATGTTCCTTTTTTTATTTTATTTTGTTGTCGTAGACGTTTTATCGCGGATGTTGCAATATTATAAACGCATATAAAAATAAAAAATTAAAAAAAGCGCCATTTATTGTAGAGACTCTCATGGCGGCAAGCAGCTTCTCTAAATCGTTTTTCGTCCATCCTTTCTAGCTCTACCTAAAAAGCTGTTTTGGTTGGTGGTGTGTGTCCCAATTTATAAGTTCTGACTTAAATTTAATGGTTTAACAGTTTCCTCATTATGAAACGTGTCTACTTTCGGCGACCTTAATACGGTTACGCTTAATTACAAGGAAGAAGAAACGATAATTCTACAAGAAGCGACAGTTTTTTGCCTCATAGTTTGGCTGAGTCATGTTTATTTTGTTGTTTTCAGCCACGGAGTGAAACTACCGCCAAAATTCTTGAGAAGAAAAATTCTTGTCATGGTCAAGTGTGTTAAAGTTTGAGTGGTGATTGGTTGCGGTCATAATTGGCAACGTGGCCAATTAAACAAAATAGAACATATTCTAATCGCTCGCGGCGAGACGCGGCGAGGCGCGATTTTCACGCGCGCAGTGTGACCCTCTGCAAAGGAGAGCCTCTGTTCGAATTTCACGGAGCGCGCGCGCGCGCGCGAGGAATGTAGCGCATGCGCAGTATGACTGCTGGGCACTTCTTACTAAACCTTCCGTGCCAGGCTGCAGGGCATCTAGACACTTAGTTCCAAATTTTTACTGGGAAATTTTTTGTTTTAAATTTATATACTTATTAAAGCGGAAATGGAAAAAGATGTGACTCGAATTTTTTTTTAAATTTATCATAAGTGACAAGCTTTCGGAAACTGCTTAACCTTAAATATAACGTTCCAGAATTTTTTTTATTGTTATAGGTCGATTCTGGGACGCTCTTCTCCATCTCGGAGGCACAACTAGGGTCTCTTTCATTTGTTCAAGTCTCAATACTTTCACCAGACTTTCTATTTTGATAGACTTATGGCGATTATATTCTGTCCAAACGGGTGCATGCCAACGATAACAGTTTTAAATCTGTGCCCTACTGCATTTTATCGTTATTTGCGAGACTTCTACTGCCTTATGTGCGAAGTTGCGTCGAAACTAAATTCAAAATCCATCTCATCAGCTCCTGTAAGTATTGCTCTTTAAATTTTTATATTTGATATTAGCTCTGTTGAGATGACATGACTAAGGATAGCAATTTACAATCTAAATGTTGTCAGTGCCTGAAAATCATGACAATGCATTTTGGTCATTTTTTTAAAAGCTTTTTGGCAAATGTGCTGCATTTTAACTTACGATAGCTCGTGCAGACATATGAATAACATGACTCAAACTGGACTCACAACATAACTTTTTGATTACTTTGTTACGTGTGGATACGGCTAGTGGAAAGAGAGACATGTCTTTCCCTTTTATTTTAGTATTTGTATCATATTGTAAAATCCAAAGCTAGAGAAGGAGAGTTTCTCTTCTTGTTAGTCCATTGGCAAAGTTGAATTAGGGTGTCATTCATGGATCCCTGGTGCAAGGTACCTTCTGGAAGTAGAATGTATAATATGAACTAGAAACATGTGATGCAAGACTTGAAAAATTAATTTCCAATGTAAGGAGTAATTACTAGGGAAAATCATATATACAGGGTGGTAGTGACACGATAAAAGTTATATGCCAGGTGTTTTTTGATAAATTGCAAGATAGGCACCTTATGAAACACATGGTTAGTTTGGATTGGATCAAAATTGCATTACTTTGGCCCATGTTCTTTTTCATGGAGTTAATTCATTCATTTTTGTTCTGCCCTAGGGCAGGTTTTAGGCATCGAGTTTTTCCAACAATCTTCAAGGTTCTTCCTTTGATCTTATTTTAAGGCTCGGCTTTAATGTCATCTAAGAGCATGATGCGCCTGTCTATGCGCCATTATGTTGATTGATACACCATAGTGATGCTTCCTTTTTGTTTGCTTCCATCTCTGCCTACTCTCATGACTCTCAGTCGTTTTGGCATTGATTTTCATTTCATGCTGTTTCCCGGTCTTGTGCAACACGTCCATTTTTTTTTTGTAATGCACCCTCAGTCTGTGCCTGCATTTATTGGTCATAAGCAAACTTGACATCTTTGAGCAGCTCTCCTCCTACACTAGCACCTTCCTCCACATGATCCATTGCCTCTTCCATCAGTTCTACGTAAATCATGGGGATAGTATGCATCCATGTTCTAAGTCTCCAGGTTCAGAGTCTCCATATTCTGTTCTGACACCTGCTGTCTGCTGCATGGCATAAATTCATGATGAGTCTTCTGTCTTCCTAATCTGCTATGATCTTTCTGAGTATTTCAAATAGCTTTGTTCACTTAACTCAATCAAAAGCTTTCTTGAGGTCTACAAAGCACACACACATTTGCTCATCTAACACAATTCTACGCTCGCACATTATCCGCATTATTGATATCGCTCCTTTTGGCCCGCTTGCTTTCCTGAATACAAACCAACTAGTTAACTTTCGTCCCAAAACTCTTAGCATTATCTTTGATGCACTATCAGACCAATTGCCATATGGTTATAAATTTTATTGGCATAAAGGGTTCACCTTCTCAAATGTTAGTTGCTTTTGTAAAATCGTCTGGCCATTTCCTAGTCTCGTAGATGCTGTTTTTTCCCTGTTTGGGGTTTTCTGCTGTTACTAGTCTTTTTTAGCTAATAAAGATAATTTGTGATCCATATTGTGTCTAACCAAAGCAAAAGCGGGCATTCCTTGAGAATGCATTGAAAAAAAAAACTGTTAGGCAGCATTGTCCATGGCTCCATCTTGCTTATGCTAGTTTTTGCATCAGCCTCATTTGAACAAGTCCTTTTTGATCATGGCTTCTTGGGAAGAAGCTTGATTGCATGACTTTTCCACTACTCCAAATTTTTGGGTACTGATTTCTACTGATAATCGCTCTTGACTGTTGGAAGCATGAAATTTATTTGCTTGTTTAGTAATTATAGCATTCTGTAGATGCTAGTCGTGAAGTTTCTGTCCTGAAGTAATATACTTCAATTTGCATCAGTTTTTCCTCAAAATAAGAACTTCTTATTTTAAATCTTTGGTGTGAAGCCATTTTTGGTAGCAATATTGCCTATTGTTACATGCACATTGTTTCATTTGAGTATAAAATTCTATTATCTTCTGTAACTTGTTGATTCCTGTGGGCACCTTGTTGCTCCAAACTTCTCTTTACAGCAAAAGTTGCTTCCAATTCAGATTAGAAGTGTATGTAAGGATGCTGAAATAAAATTCCTACCTGAGCTATTGTTAATTTACATTGACTGGTAATAATGTTCTCCTTGCATTGCATTCAACCTGCCGTTTCTATAGAACTAACTTGTCTGTTGTGATATGAGCTATTTATTGAAAATTTTGTGACTCGATGTTTGATGAGAATTTTGTGACGCACATTGCAAAAGCTGCAAGTTGATCTTTATTTTTGCATATGTTGGTCGAACATGCTGTTTCTTTATGGTTGTTGGAATTTGTTATGTCTTACAGTCTGTGCCCAGTATGTGATGTTATTTCGGGGGCGGGGGGGGGGGATTACTGCAATTGCTTATCTTGCATCTTTTTGCTCTTTGTGGTGCCAGGTGTTTCCGTTGTGAGCATGAATATTTTAAGTGGGTGATGTGAATTATTGTAAAGTTGTTACTAAATTGCTGCAGGTTTTGTAGCGAAATTTGACAAGTATGGTTTAGTTAGAGTTCTAAATTTAAAGTACTCTATGGTTAGGTGATCAGGTGTTTGGCTCTTTTCCATAGCTAAGTTTTTACTCCGTTTCAGTCTTATGTTAGATTTTGCACAATCTAATCTACCAGTATCTCATTACTTCGATGGTCTTTGTATTGCCCAGTTCTAACAAGCTCACTATAACTGGATGGAAATCTCCAAATGGCATCAACTGTTAAATGAAATGTTTCTTATGCGAAGATCAAAGACCAAGCTTGCTGTTGCTGCAGCCGCTGCTTGCATCGGATCATTCTATACATTTGATTATGCGAGGTCATTTCTTTTAAGCACTCTGCATGCAAATGTTAGGGAGAAAACAGAAGATGGGCTTGTATCAATAAGGAAGTCAAAAGCTTTACCGGAGGAATCTTTTGTATCTTTTCGCGCTGAAACAGTCGACCAGCGTTTAAGGAAGCAAGAATTTACTTGGAAAAATGTAAATCACCCAGGACCTGTACTCTGGTTTGAAACTAACCACATAAATGCCAACAATCCAATTGAAGACCGGCACAGTGAGTGTTTTCTTCATTCCAACCAGGCGTATTTCTTTGGCATTTATGATGGACACAGTGGTTGGCATTGCTCGGAAACGCTAAGAAAACGTTTGCCGTATTACATCGCAACTTGCACAGGATCGAGAGAAGCTCGGAAGGATTGGGTCCGGAAAGAGATTTGCGATAAAGCTGTGGAATATTTGGGCAATAGCCATGATGACTGCCCGACTTTCACATTTTCTCAACTCTTTGATGACAAGCAGGCAAGGCTGAAGACTGGCCATATTGCTCTGGCAGAAAAACTTAATTTAGTTCCCGATCTTTCTGTATCTCATGCTCTTAAGATGGCATACGCCAGTATGGACAGTGACATTTCGAAGGAAGCTATTCCTGATGGAATTTTCAACGATTCCCTTCTGGCTGGTATCTCTGGAGCTGTTTCTGTTGGCGCATTCATACATGGCAACGAAATTTATGTTGTTAACACAGGTAAGACTATGTTTATGTGTTTGTGAAGTTGAATTAGTATGCGAAGGAATGTTTTTGAATTTAGCATTGCGAAGGCCGCATATATAGATACAGGTTTAAGGGGGCGGTGGTGGTGCACTGATGGATTGTGAAATTTATGATTCTGCTTCTTGTGAGTATCAGTTCTAATTAATATGGCGGGATTAAGTTTGCTACCTAAAAATGAACATTACAGTTTAGGTGGACAATTTATAGTTTACATTTTAATATGAAAATGTCCTGGCATTGCTAACTACAGAGCGCGACTAAGCGGTATTTCAGTAGGCTACACCCGTACAATATGCGATCCAATTTTAATTGTGACCTATATCCAAAATTACGTGACTTAATGCAGCAACTCTTATGATTAAATGTCATGTCTTGGAAACTATTGTAATTGCTAAATTTCCCACCGCAGTTTGACTTCACGTCGTGTTTAAAAGAGTTCTTTCCACTGTTTTGTCTTTTTTATTCATACGCATTCCCAACCCGTATTAGCTGTTGCACGGGTATCGTTTCAGGTGATTGCCGGGCAGTCCTTGGTTCGAAATCTGCCTCCGGTAGCTGGATGGACACGCCTTTGAGCGAGGATCACACTGCGCAGAACACTCGCGAAGTGGAGCGTCTTAACAAGGAGCATCCTGGAGAAAGGTCCACCCTAATTGTGCAAAGTCGGTTGTTGGGGCAACTTATGCCTCTTCGCTCGTTTGGGGATGTTCAGTACAAGTGGAGCAGAAATTTGCACGAGGACGTACTTAAAGTCGTGTATGGAGGAGCCGTTGTGCCAGCCCACATGTATCAGACGCCGCCATACCTAACTGCCGAGCCTGAAGTTACTCTGAAGAAGTTAGACATGCATGACCACTTCATAATTTTAGCTACTGATGGCATGTGGGACACAGTTTCGAACCAGCAGGCCGTGCAGATTGTTGGCCGATATTTGGATGAGCTGTCTGCTGGCAAAGTACCCAAAGAGAACGCAGCTACCCAACTGATGCGCTATGCTCTTGGCCAAGGTAGCGACGCTGCTGTTGCAGAGATGTTGAGTATCCCAAGTCGGGAAAAGCGAAACTACCACGATGACATTACGGTGACGGTTGTGTTTTTTAACACCAAAACTGCTCAACTTAAGGCTAAGCTGTAAACGGTCCTGTCGCTACGAAAGAGTATTTGCAGAGCATCCTATACTATTTAGCTCCTTGCAGTACTTGTATGAAAATCTTGATGGTGACGGACAGCAATTTTTAGAATATTGTGCCATCGCTTACTATTGATACTAATGAAGCGAGTTTTGTGGTGATGTGAATTTTTGAGATAACCAAATGTTATTTTCTTATACCTTTCTGAGTTATTTGAAAGTTACTTTAAGTCGCTTAATTGGTACTAAACCGACCACCGCACGTGAACTGCTGGCAAAAATTTATGTTGCAATCTATTTTATGCTCTCTTAAAGGAATGTACGGCATTCTGGGAATCACTTCTAATCGTATTTTACACCGTATAAATCTTTGAATGACGAAAGCAAGATGGTATATTATACATACATGTGAATCTAAGCGTTGTGTAGCGGAAAATTACTGCTTTCCTGTAGGTTCAGTGCGGTATTAATTTGTCTTTTTATGATCAGCAGACGAATGGTAGTTTTAGCGTGCGTCTCGCTTACTTCGCAGAGAATAAAAGATGTGCGTTTGCTGAGACAGCTTAGCTGCGTTATAGATGCGGAAGAGTATAATCTGTTTTTCTTGTTAGGTATTTTGTTTGTTCTTACGAAAATAGTTAGAATTCAAATTTTCAATAATTGTATACTTTAGTTTCAACAGAGGTGTACTGATATTACTGATATAAGATCCATAACTTTCGAAGTTATGGATAGACAGGCGTGGTGCGAGAGATATTTTAGAGATAGACAGAGCGAGATGGAGAGAGAGAAGAAGAAAAGGAAAGGGCTCTTTGTCCGTAGGCCAGGCCACCTTACTGATGTATAAAAGGCAGGTGAAAAGACGTACGGCTAGAAGGATGTCGGGACATACAGAAAAGCAGAACATCATGAGATAGACGAGAAACTGCATTGCCAGAACTTCTTCACGTGACTTGCCGATTTGAAGCATCAAAAGGCGTTCGAGGTATGTGCACTGCCTTGACAGTCGGTCTCATTCAGTCCTTGAGACGGAACAGCCTGAAAAGCATTGCGTGTATTTAAATTTTTAGGAAGCTAGTTACAAATTTATTGACGAAAATGAAATGCCTTTCAAGGGAGCCTTGCAAAGTCCTGCTGGCTCGCCCTTCCTTCTCTAGACTGCTACCGCCGGTCGTCACTCACAGATCGGAACTGTCTTTCACGAAGTTGTATCCTTGTCGAGGGTCTTTGTCGGCTGGAAGTGGAGCCTTTGCGAACTCGGGGATATCGGTGGAGGCAGTTAAGCATTCTACAAAGGATTGCAGATAAGCGTTAGTCCATCCAAGGTGAAAGCGTGGTTACAAGATTTACATATCGAATAAAGAAGCATCGCGCTTGGGTGAAGAAGAATTAATCTTCGCAGGCAAATAAATCGATATGAAACGGCTCGCCCAGCGTTTGCATGCCCGTCGGGTTTGAAAAGCCAGGTAGAAGCCAGGTATATATTGCCGAGTGAGCAGGGAGAAGTAAGACACTGAGTGCGGCATTTGTCTCGTATGAAGGCTTTAAGCAGCGCCCTGCTTGCAGCAACGAGCAGAAAAAAGAAAGGGAGCTTCTGAAGTGAGGTAAGTCAGACGTTTCTATGCGCGACTTCTAAGTGCGGCCCGCGGGAGACAGGAGGAAGGGACTTATGAAGAAAGAGAGCTCCTGAACGTAGTGAAGTTTGCAGTCTAGCCTCGCTACCGCCATCATGACACGACATGCTCTCATTTCATGCCTCTAAGTAAAAACAGATAGATGCCTACTTAACATCTACGCGTTTTCGCACTGAATCGCATCAACCTAAGCATTGTAGGCTTGCGCAAACGAAGCCAATTTTGAATCTGATGAATGACTTATCATCATTCTTTGAAATTTTACTTGCCTGTGTCTTGGCCTTTCAGAACCGTCTCCTTGCACAGAAAGTCGGTCAAATCCGTTTGTTGTTTGTCTTGATACCAGCCCAGAATTTCATCTTCGTAATCTTCAATCATGGACTGACACTAGAACGTTGTCGGACATTAAGCATGTTGTCATATGCCACTCGAAGCTCGCCTCGAAAATGCTCCTTAGTGTGTGCCTTACAGAAAAGATGCATCGAGTAAGGCCATTAAATAAGCTGGCCTTACTGAACATAATCGCCCCAAGAACCTCTATTTCTCTATTTAACCAGAACAGATTCGCCGTTCTTGACGTCACATGGTTACTTAGAGTGCCGAATGCATTTTACTGTCATCCTTTTTGATATCAAGGAAACTATACGCCAAGACTATATACTAACCAGAACTTGCAATCGTTTGATTTCCAGGGTTGGGTCATCTATGAGTTCTTCCGGAGCTTCTAGTTTTAACATGAGCGTCTTTTGACTGACCATTTCCTCGAGTTGCTGCCGGAACATGCTCTTGACTAGAAAACGTAGCAAGGTTCAGCATAGCTCTAAAACTTCCATGCACTTTTGAAAACTACGACTTGTTTAATGTGAAATATAAACTAGCGTAGTTGTGTACAATGAGAGTGTAAACGTCAGTATTGGCTGCAACAATCTGCTTAGTTGAGTTGTCGTTTGACATTCACAAGGCTTACAAAGGGGGCTCATAAACCACACGATCGGGGAATTATTACTGTTTGTGCTCACTCACTCTTCGCTAAATGATTGGTACCTTCTGACAGGGCAAGGTGGTTTGTCTCCTCAGTCTGCTTATGTCTATTAAACTCTGCAAATTCAAACATATTGCATTGCTACTATTGGCAAAGTCGAGTCTGGATTTTCGCCTAGTAAAAGCAAAATGCAATTTCCAGCTCAGGGATTTCAGAGTTATACCAAGCTTCTGTTTATAAATAATCTTGTTGGTGTTTGTTAACACTTGACACTCAAAAATTCAAAATTAGCCTCCGACATCATCTATCCGTCGGTCGGCTTTAAAAAAGGCTGTCAAGCATACGTTATCAGACTCGCACGTGACCCTTACCTCCTTTAAGGTATGGAAAATCCGGACCGGCTATCGATCGATACTCCCTTGTGTTCTGACATACTTTCTCCAGTATCTCGAGTATTCGAATTTCTCTAGAAATCAGATACTCAGAGAAGATCCTTTTCAGCAGAGAGTTAGCAACCAGTCAGAGTCAGCAAGAGTTAGTTGAATTTCGTCCCTTCATAATTTTGTTTATCATAGCATTGTACTTAAAAGCAAAAAATATAAAAACATTTATCCATACTATGAATGAAACCCTGTGGCCCTAAGATTGCTAGTAAGCTTGAAGAAATCTATTCAATGATGTGCCCTGATACGTTTTTGTTTGAACATCGTCGTCTTTACAACCAGGTATTTAACTACATACGATGTTTCGTAGTTTATTTTCTTTCCATTCTTCATAAATCTTTCCTCGTCTTCATCGTCGAGAACATTGGACAGCCAGAAGCTTTGCTTCACATCTTTCGTTTTGTTTATTTCCAAGCCGAGTTCTGTTGCTAGGACGCGGCACACTAAAAAGCAATCAAGTTCTTCGCCCGTTCGTCACTTGAACACGCATGCGCTTGTTAGCGCTTCTTCATCTAAGCCTCCCACCTTATTAGGGTGATTTAGCAAATATAATGGCATCTGGCAAGAAATCTTGAAAATATCTTGATTTTGAACCAAGCTAAGCAGTTTTCAAAGTCCGCATGCGCGTAGGCAAACTTGGACCTAGCAAACTCATTTAATAAAATCTCACGCAAAGCCTTGTTAATCAAAACAATGTAAAGTATGAGTGAAATGTTTAATCCCCGACTTAACTATTGTGGCATCATTGCACTTACACAAAAGGTCGCCTCTCTCTTTGTCTTTCTCTCTCTCTCTCTCTCTCTGTCTCTCTCTCTATCTCTGTCGCTGTGTGCCTCTGTAACTCTTCACTGCATCTATATCTTTCCCAGTTTCTTTCTCTCACTGACTCTCTCTCGCACACACACACACACACACACACACACACACACACACACACACACACACACACACACACACACACAC
>QQSS02193368.1:0-12899 GCA_003687565.2 Craspedacusta sowerbii
TCTATCTATCTATCTATCTATCTATCTATCTATCTATCTATCTATCTATCTATCTATCTATCTTTCTTTCTATCTATCTATCTATTTATCTATCTATTTATCTATCTATCTATCTCTTTTTGTGTGTGTTTGCGTGTGTTTGTGTGTTTGTGTGTGTGTTTGTGTGTGTGTGTGTGTGTGTGTATGTTTGTGTGTGTGTTTGCTTGAAGCTGTGTCATTCGCTCTCACCTGAGAAGGTCGGTCTCTCTTGAACTCGTTGAGGTTCTCAATGGACTTTCTCGTTTTTCTACAGATCCAAAACTATCAAGGACCTGCGAAAATTATAATATCCGTTGTAACTGACGCAGATCCAGCTTTTCTTCATCCTCATGTGCTGAACGTAAATAAGAGCAACGTGCCTGGCTACTACATGGTCGATATGGTGAGCCCGCAACTGCAAGCGTAAGTGGAAAAAGAACTCACCATGTGATGACCTCAGTACAAACTGCACTGTAAATTGAACATTTAAGATTATTTAGACTAGGTTATGCTTTGCCTGCTTCGAGTGAATTAAGATTTAATAGGGTTAGGAAGCTAAGGTTGCGTTCTGTTGATGGAAGCCTTCTTTGACCATGTTTACTTGAAAAACTTTGGCTTTGAGTCTGTATCCTTTTGATGACTGATCTTGAAGGCCTATTCCTTGGCAAGAGGCGCAAAAGCGGCTATATTGTCAAGCGTTCATATGCGTGTGATCTTGTCTCTAGGTTTTCAACTATGTCCATCTTGCATGTTCGTTTGGAGAGTCTGACCTCTGCCATCGAAGAACGGGCTATACAGCAGTGCCAGCTGGATTCATGCTTAGAAGTACTGGAGAGGTATTCCCTTCATGGATGGGCCGACATGGATGCTGCTGAGAAAGCTTATCTCAAGCTTATAATGCAAAGTCTCGACGAAAACAAGATACCTCAATTCAATTTATCTCGTATGATTCTCGCTGATTTGTGCTCTTTGATGTTGAAGTATTAATATTACTATGTTTGATGGGGATCAATGTTCGTTTGATCTATATCAGGCAAGAAAAACGAGCATAAAATATCAAAAATGTCAACATGAGGCTCGTTAGGAGTTTCTCGTCCGTCAACGATGTTCTATTTGCGCTTAATGTTATAAGAGTTCGTATGTTCTAAATGTAAGCGCTTCTAAAGAATTGTGGTAATGGCATGCGCAAGCAAACTGTCAAATTGGATATGTTGGGTTCTAGTGGTGCAGTTGGAACAAGTGAGCAAGGAAGTCAGCTTCTCGTCCGTCAACGATGTTCTATTTGCGCTTAATGTTATAAGAGTTCGTATGTTTTAAATGTAAGCGCTTCTAAAGAATTGTGGTAATGGCATGCGCAAGCAAACTGTCAAATTGGATATGTTGGGTTCTAGTGGTGCAGTTGGAACAAGTGAGCAAGGAAGTCAGCTCTAGGAAGCAAAGAGTCAACATGAAGTCGGTCAGACTGTGTTTCCAGGCGATCCTGCAAGATTCGAACAAGCAGTTTACAAAGGTCCTGCCAAAGGTTTACTCGGATTCAATAATCGACGCAAGTAAGAAATACCTTTGTAGCTAGCCGAGTTTACTTCCGTTTTTTTCCGCTTATGTAAGCGTGTACTCAGCGTATGTTTTTGTAGGCTGTTTTGGGCTTTGTGGTCTGTCACGGTCATATGATAAAAAGACGTTCCGTTCTTATTGTTGTGCTGGCGCTTCTTGTTGGAAGGGCTTATACGTTTTAGTGGGGAAGGCTTGTAGATGACAATTTTTAGCACGCGCTGGTTTTGCTCGTCTAGAGACTTCAGATGGTGCGGTTCTGAAAATATCGAAGTTAAGCAAGATAAGCAGCAAAGCTCAAGGGGGACAAGAAGTCATTATTCTAAGTGATAAACTGTCAAAAGGTGAGACCCGGTAGCTGCACTTAGGCTTTAGTCGGGCTTGTTATATGAGTTCAAGCTACAAGGGTGCCTACGTAAAAGACCCAGAGTTCTGCTAGTCTTCATTTTATTTCTTTTGTTCTATAAAATCTTACCTAATCTGAGTTCACCTGTGCAGCATATTCATTTTTTCCGGGACCCTTACTCGTTGGTTCTAGATCGGGCTATGTTCTCTATTGATGATGGTGCAGGGTAGTTAGGGGGCTATTGCTGTTGTAGCTAAGGTAAGCGCTAACAGCTATTGCCACGAAAAGCTATCACCAAAACACTGCGCTTCTAGTTCATAGCTATCATCAACGCATTTGGAGCCACACGAAACACCAGCTTATGTCGATGGCAAGCATGCTCTGTTTTGAAATCCAAAAGTTGCAATATGAAGTCTTCTGGTTTGCGTCTCATATGAGCTTTCTTATGGTCGCCCGAAGTGTTTTATTAATGTATTTGTGATTTGCGTCTTATTGACTTTATATTTTACATCTAGACGATATCCGTGTGCGCTTTTTCCAAGAAGAAAACGGTAAGATGCACGCAGATGACTTGTACTGTTTTAATAGGATTCTCCTGCGAGCGTGAATGATCCCAACAATTTTTGGCATGCTCTGTAGCGCATCGATAGTTTGCTCGAGTATATCGTGGAGATTTTATTTAAAAGGTCTTTGAAGACGATTGATGCTTTTCTAAGGCTGATTCTTGTTGTTTATTTTAATAAGGTTTATGACATGCTTTCTTTTTGAACTAGCGTTCGATCCTACCCTCTTCCTTAGTGTCCCGATTGCCCGCTGAGATCACGAAAGATCCTTGAAGCGCGGCTAAATAATTTGCTGACTTTGTCGATCTCACGCAATTATCTATTTTTTTCACGTATGTCCTGAATTCCGTGACTTGACGTGAGTAAAAAATCTGCTGACTCAGCTTTGAGTTGCAGAATTTCGTCTAAAGTGCGTTGAAGAGGAACGTGTCGATTTAATTTGCTCGCGAGCAGTGTGAAGGAATGTGTGCTGTGAATAAAGAAATATTAAATTGAAAGTCAGTTGCTTGCTAGCTTGTTTGAGTTGGGTCTTGTGCAAGACCGTTGGAAGTCAAGAAGAAGGCAAAAATAATTCTTAACTGGGTTTAAACAATGCATTTTTTCAAAGTAAAATCGTTGCGAATAGAAAGCGTAAGATAGAAATCAAATTTATGTATCTATCGTAATATTAGAAACATAAAGAAACGCGACTTAAAAATTGCCTTGTCAATTTTTTTTGCGGAGAATTTTATTAATTCAAGCAAGTATACTAAAATCTAGGAAGGGAGGAACCTCGGACAGTGTGTTTTGTATACGTGCATGTGTGTCTGTTTGTGTGTGTCTGTTTGTGTTTTAGTAAGAGAGAGATAGAGAAATAAAAAGAAAAAAAATAAGTCGGACTTGACGCTGGTAGACGAGATGAATAGCCGCTTAGATTCGGCTATAGCTTATTAAGTTTTGGTAACTTTCCTTTCTGTTTTGCAATCCTAGGAAATCTTATTTGGGAGGACTTTGGTTTATTTGCAAAGAATGACGTACATAAGTCGGTATGGTATTGTTCTTTAATGGAACGTTTGATTGTCGTGATGTGACATGAGTCAAAATTAGATTTATGATTTTGCATTTGCTTTTGTAAGGCCGGTCCATGTTTGGGTGGAACTGTTAGAAACAGGTCGATATTTGCTGGTTTTCGTTGCAGTCCCAGTTTCCTGTTAGGGTTCGTGTCTACCTTGTATTTCAGGAAGCTGTAGCTTGTTGCAATTGTTTCGATATGTACTTCTGCTATAGGTTGCCATTATAATGCGAACGCCTCCGTATCGAGACCAGCACTTGACCCATGACGTAACTGTGCAGATGCAGCTCCAGCGTGTAAAGGACTTGGACTGTGTGTCGGCACCTATGAATTTCACGTACAAGGCAACGGATTTCGGTAATTTTATATGAGCTGAGCTTCAACTGATTTTATTTCACGTAGATTTAGGTAGAATCTTTGGCAAAGCACCGCGTGTTTCTCTTCGTTTGTTTCCCCCACATAGAAGCATCGCGCGTTGCGGATGAGTGCCAGTTTTTCCAAAATAAGGTTTATCCAAAGATATTCGTCTGGCTCGTGAATTTAAAATGAAGCTTTGGGCTTTGATGCTTTTTAGCGAAGCTTGCAGTGTCGACTTGTTCAGATTATTGACGGTGGTGCGTCGGCTTGGATATGCGTTCCGTTTCCCCGTGCACGCCAGTGATCGGCTCCACGTTTTTCTCGCGTTCGCAGATCTTGCGATCTCGTCTCCATTGTTCTTCACGTTTGGACGCTCCAACTCGACAGGAATATTCTTGAAGTAAAACAATCCGTGTCTGCAGGCGGCGCTAGTCACATACACGAGGCGGATGGAACCCTTCTGCCACACGTGATTTGAAGGTTTAGTGTCGCACATGAAATTCGGCAATAGGGCATAATTTTGTTTGACCGTCTACGTTCTTTCTTAACAGATCCGTACAAACTTTCTGCTAAGAGGCGAAAAATAACCTTGCACGAAGAGGACAGCGAGCTTCAAGCGATGAATTTTGCGGATACTGCTGTGCTGCCACTTCACTCATCAGCGAACTGTGCAACGAATTTCACGGGCCAAGATCTGCTCGGCCAAGTTTTTAACCTACAGCCTGTCCATGACGAAGCGTACGAAAATGCTGGTTTGTCGGAATTTGCTTCGCGGAGCGAGTTGAGCGAATTCCTGCAGGCCAGTGGTTTGAACTTCAGCGTGGAGCAATGTTCGGATGAATTATTTGCTTCTAGACCTGCGCAATAAGTCATTAAAGCTATCGGGTGTCCTTGTTGTCGCACTCCTTAGGTTTTTGATGGCTTTATCTTTATTTTTGACGTGTATAATATTTTGGTACTTATGCTGTGTAAGGCTGCTTGCAGCTGCTACATTGCCGCCTACCCTGCCCCCGACAGGGAACATGTATACCCGACCATGCTATATGTAAGCAGGCTGGCAACTCGGTACTTGACTGGCTCGGCCACGTGCTGCTATGTATGCAAAGCGTTGGATTTTATGTATCGATTAGTTCTCGATCTGACTGAGTGGGCTACTTTGGCGTTTTAGGTTAGGGGTAACTGATGCGGCGACTAATCAGTGTTATTATCAAATTTTGCGTTTTAAAGTGTAGCATATTTTTATTATATAATATACATCGTCGCATCATTGAACATCCGTTTACTACGTTAGTACATATTGGCAAGCGTTTTTTAGAATTGTCTTATGGAAACTATTCTAATGTCGCAGTTCGTACTGACGTCGTTTTATAAAATTTTTTTATTGATCTAGTTGCTGCATATTTTATACTTATTTATTGTGACGTTCACGTTGCTACTTTGATTGGGCAATGTCCGTCTTTGTCTTCAAAGACGGCATACAATCGTATAGTCATTCGAAATTATTTTAAAAGCAGGCCCTAATTATCGGGGAGAAGGGTGAATCTCCTCTACTCTTTTATTATTTTCTCAATATTCTGCTCATCACGCAGCAAATCTTTGTTTGATAATGATTTTTTTGTGCTTCTGTGCTTCTATGCTGGATCTTCGTATTTATTATCGCTATGGCCGGGCATTATACGAGACCAGTGCATACATCAAGCGTGGGCCACAATACCGCTGGACTAGTTGCAAGAGTTAACCGCTGGTGGATAACCGCTGTTGGATATGCTGGACTAGTTGCAGGGGATAACCGCTGTTGGATATGCTGGACTAGTTGCAGGGGATAACCGCTGGCGGATATGCTGAACTAGTTGCAGGAGATAACCGCTGGTGGATATGCTGAACTAGTTGCAGGGGATAACCGCTGGTGGATATGCTGAACTAGTTGCAGGGGATAACCGCTGGTGGATATGCTGAACTAGTTGCAGGATATAACCGCTGGTGGATATGCTTTTTCAAGGGCGCCTGTTTACTTTCTCGAACACAGCAGCAAGTAAAAACTAAAATATGCTGGGCGGGTTCTAATAATCACAATCTTAAACCAAACGCAATAAACCACCGAAAATATATAAACAGACATAAAAAAAAATAAAACATGCTTAGCCCGCGGGCTTTCCTTCGAGAGCTTTTGCCGGCTAGTTTGACTTTCCGACTCTTTTGATTCGCTTCTTGTAAGTTTGGATTAGGGTTTGGTATCTGCTCGGCAGCTGTGGCACTGACAACTGCCTACCTAAGGATCGCCCTTCGTGTAAAAACCTGCAAAGAGAGGCTCATAATGTGCAATGCCTTTTCACGCGAAGATTAGCTGGCGGTCGGACGTGCCATGCAATTCTTGCTGCCTCGCATTAAGCAGGGCCAAGCAGTTTGAAACGGCGAAATTCGACATTGGTCGCTAAACTGGTCGCTGGCCTCGAAACAAGACGTAGCCGCACTTAACACGCTCATTAGCACTCAAAAGGACTACATCGACAAACTGGAATCTAGTGTAGCCATCTTGCAAACTCAAGTGACTTACTTGCTCGGCAAGACCGAGGACTCGTAGCTGTACTCCCGAAGGCTATGCTTGCGGATAGATCATTCCGATGCCGCAGAACGATCGCCAAGAGACTGCCGATGAGATCCGGCAGGCAGTAAAAAAAGTCATCGCTGAAGTTGGGCTTGCAATCCCGATGACAATATCGATCTTGCGCACCGGATCGGTAAGGGTCGCATCGTTGCTGGTCAACGAACTAGGCAAGTTATAGTTAGGTTTACCACGTTTCGTCATCGCACGTTGCCATACTTGCCATACAATACACGAAGAAAGGCCCCCAAGTATAGGACATGCGTGGATCTAACCAAGGAAAGAAAAACGCTGATTGACCGAATTAACGATCATGTAGACAAGCAGGGAATCAAAAATTCATACGCGTTCGCCTACGTCAACTGCCGCGTGTGCGTAAAGCTCGACGACCATTTTGAAAATGTTTTCACGCATGATGACTTCTTGAACCTGCTGGGAGATGACCGCAAATAGGTAACATGCTGTAGATGCTACATTTGCGCAGTCTCTTAAGAAATTTTTTATTCGAGTGATGGCCCTGCATTCTTGATCCCATGCTTTATTCAGGTCAAATCTACCCGTGTAATTTCAATGACCCTGCTTGAACATTACTTGGCACAAGACAGGCTCTTGCTTTATCTCTGTCTTATTGCAGATACTGTGTCAGTATCTATATTCCGTATTCACCTTTCAAACCTTACTTAGCTTCCCTTCTGTAGACCTGAATCTTCGTATGTACATTCATTTATAAAAACTATAACTACCCTTAAGAATAAATGCTGTATGTGCAGACGTGTTATTCCCTTGCTACTGCGTCATACATCGTGCAGGATTTGCCATGGATTAGTCCATGCCACATGTTCAAATTAGCCTCATAATGGTGTCTGACAATGTCAAGGTTGTCTTCAAAAAGAATTACCTTATAATTCAATTAGTTTTTCAATTCCGAGTGTAAATAAGGGGTGGCGAATGTTTTAGGTGTGGCGATTGCCGTGTATATAAATGCTCACTGCTTATATCAACCGAATATAATTGATTCTATCCATCACCCTAAAACTATAAGTACAAGAGTTATATTAAGCAAATTAACGTCTATGTAACAGGTACGCAGTAGAACAGCATGTATACGTCGGAGATTTAAAAACAGGTATTCTGCAAAATAACACTTTATTACAGAAAATACTTTCACGACAAAAGATCACCGAAACTGAATAAACTTACCACTTTGCTCTCTAACACTCTTACCGCTTCAGGCTCAACGCTGAAGTTCTGACATGACTTAAACAAATCTCGTAATATATAGACTTATCGAACTAATGCCTACAAACGTGCACTTACAAAAACTGTCATCAGGAAAAACATAAATCCACAATTATCGCTATAATTAAACATTTGGGGAATAGTAAAGCTATCACGGGTGCTAATGGGTGAAGCAATAAACAGGACAAACTGGTACTGAGAACGGAGGCTGGCGTACCAAAGTAAGAAAATACAACTAGGGCACTTAGGGTAAGTAGATGGGTAGTGATGACTAATGGAGACTGCAGTGCTACTAATATACACGTTCCACGGGAGTTCTGCCCTCACGCCTTCAACAAGAAACAAACTTACACAGTGAATAAATTGACTACAGTATAGCATAATCACGTAGGCGCTTGCACAACATTTTTGTAACGTCATGGTGCTGCTCACGCAAGGTAACGCTGCATGCACCCATCCCCCCACCCCCACAACACCGCTGAATCATCCAGCAGAGACAGGCATGCGCAGTTAGCAAGGGATCCAGCCAAGCACTAACAATAAGAGATAGGCCCACGGGGTACCGTAGGCTAGAAAGCTCCCAAATTCACAATTAGCGAATCTGTTGGTGGTTTAGTGGAGCCGCCTAACATTAACCTAAAACTTTTGCTTAATTCAAGTATCCGGTCCCTTGTTCGTCAGATTCCTGCACATTTAACAACCTTTGATGAGAATAGACGACAGAATACCTCCTCAAAGTATAACGATATTAACGATTTCTTGAATCGGAATTTTGGTTCAAAAACGTGACTGAGATTTTTCCACATAAATACTGCTTCATTGACCAAAATGTTTGAGGAATTATCTAATTTTCTGAAATTGCTGACATATACTTTCAAAGTGATAATGATCACAGAAGCTAGACTTACAGGAAAGCTGGATGAAAATCTGTGTGGAATTAGACGACTACAGCTTTGTCGATACGAAAACGCTCAGTAGTGCAGGTGGAACAGGCCTTCACATACATGACTCTCTGTCAGGTCACTTTAAAATTAGGTACGACCTTTGCTACCAAGCAGAAAATGGGTTTGAAACCACTGTTTTTGAGTCTCTCAGAAAGGAAAGAAAGACCATTATATGCTGCTGCATATACAAGCACCCGAGTCTCTCACCTGAAATTTTTTTAGAGGATTGTTTTCTTAAAATTCTTCAGATTATTAGCACAGGGGACAAATTTGTTGTGATTATGGGTGATTTTAATACAGACTTGCTTACTTAAGTTCGTGGCGTCTAACGGCTTTTATGAAATTGCATGCTCTTATGGTTTGCAACCGTTAATACTGCAGCCCACTCGTGTTACACCGCGTTTGCAAACTCTAATAGATGACACCTCCACAAATAATACTATTTACAATTCAGTTAGCGGCAACTTAACATGCTCGATCTCGGACCACTTCACTCAATTCATAATTTTTACGGAATACACTCGAAGGAAAATAATGAAGCGAAATCCTTACAAACATTATTATAGAGCTGGTCAATGACATTTTAAATGTTATGACCCCTTTCACAAGACCTACAAAATTCATTTTCTGCAAAATAAACACAACACAAGAAAAACTTTGGACTTGATAACGCCTATTCTCAAACAAAACAGAAAGTCCAAGTTTCGCTCTGCTTTGGTTGAGAACAAGAATGCTCGGGTAGCAAAAGAGCCCATTAATATTGCTTCTGCATTTAATAGTTACTTTTTCTCAATAGGTAAATCTCTCGACGCAAGCATCCCCAACTCACGAAACAATTTTATGACATACTTGCCCCCACGCGCAGCATATTTTCAAATCCAAAGGATGCCAATGAAGAAATGGAACTAATAAACAGTTAAAATGCCTCAAAAGTTTGTGGGCCCTGCAGCGCTCCGACTAACCTCAACGTCGATTCTGGCAGGCCCTATATCATATATGATCAATCAGTCGTTTAGTGAAGGTGTTTTTACCAGCATCTTTAAAGTGTCGAAAATAATTCTAGAATACAAGTCTGGTGCCAATCAGTTATGCAATAATTGTCGCCCCATTTCCCTTCTTTCCAATGTAAGTCAAATTCTTGAAAAGGCTATGCACAAAAGACTATATGAATATTTAGAAACGTTCGACATTATCTACAAGCTGCAATCCGGATTTCGAAAGCATCATTCAACCAATTACGCACTATTCAACTTAATTACTAGTGTTAGGAAGATTTTAGGCAAGGGCGAGTAAGCATGTGGCGTATTCTTAGATATACAAGAAGCTTTCGATACGGTAAATCAAAATATTCTCTTAGAAAAACTTGCTGTGTATGGCATTCGAGGTGTTTGCCACAAATGGTTTTTTTCGTACCTGCACGGCCGAAAACAATTCTTCACTATCGACAATGAGAACTCCGAGGTACTTGATATATCCATCGGTGTCCCACAAGGTTCAATTTCAGGCCCACTACTGTTTTTGATGTACATAAGCGATTTCAAAATTAGCCTCTCGACTAGCGTCGCCCAACATTTCGCAGATGATACTATAATACTAAATAGCAGTCATTCCATTAAAAAGAATTAAGGTTAGTATATCACATGACATTGCTAACATATGCGATTGGCTTTGCGCAATTAGACGATCTTTAAATACGAGTAAAACTGAAGTTATACTGTTTGAACCTAAAAACAAACAATCCAAAACGAATCTGACGCTAAAAATTAACGATAAAATTATATATCTTTCTAACAAAATAAGGTATCTTGGCGTCATCTTAGATTTGCGGCTGATTTAGCGAGACCATCTCTCTGAACTATCCAGAAAACGATCAAGAGATAACGATCTTCTTTCTAGAATACGCCACTACGTCGATGCCCGCACTCTAAGATCACTCATCATAGCTTGTTTCACTCCCATTTGAGTAATGGCTGTCTTACCTGGGGTTCAGCCCGGAAAAGCCAGTTAAATCGAATTGTCAAATTGCAAAATCAAGCCCTTAGAATGACTTTCTCCGATTTTAGAGAGCCGACTTCCGCATTGTTCTCACAACTAGGTATACTAAGACTCCATGACCTAATAGTACTGAACTTACGACTTAATATGCAAGATACCAGCAGCACTGACCAAGTTTTTCCAAATATATACTACAAGTGCAAATACTCAAATGGGTACTTCGCATAAGCTTGCCCTGCCAAACCGTAGAACTGATATGTATGGTAGTGCAAGCATCAAATAGAAAGGTGCCCTCGACCATAACAAGCTTATTGACCTTAATATTAACGTAAATAAATGAAAACTTCTCTTCAAGAGAGAAATGAAAGCTTTATTAACGGCTGCATATGTCTGAGTCCTAATTAGTGAATGCGAGAGATTCTCTTTGAGAGAATTTATGCAGTAACGTAGGTGATTTGATTTCGAGTTTGAGTTATTAGGCTGCATAGAACAACTTGCGTGAATTACATATATATCTTGTTTTGGCTTTGTGCCTGAATGTTCTTGCGAGGTTTTGCTAATAGTGATGTTTTTCATGGTATTATTTATTTAACGTTTGTTATTAGCTGTATCCGTGTGTGTTTACGTAAAATAGTTGCTTGAGTTACTACTCTTTTTCGATTGACTGAGCAGTGCTTGAATAATAACCGCTTGACCTTGCAACTTGGTATTTGGCTTCCATCCCTGAACTTTGTTGTATTCCACCCTTCTTTCCAGGGTTGGACTTTCCTTGCCTTGTCCGATTTTACTCAGTTTCTGACATACTCCACACGACACATTCCCCTCGATTTTTTATCGACATAGTTAATAGTCTTCAGTGAAATCCCTATTGTAAGCATGTTTATGTAAGCGGTTTCGGAACGATTTGAAATTTTCCTCTTACATTTTCTCCTTGGTGTTGGTTTTCTCAGGCTTTGGGTCTCGTTCGTCGTAAGGCTCCTTAAAGTTTCCTTTGCTTCGCTTTTTCCTGTAAATGTGATGGTGACGGTTGCTTTGAGGTGACGTCTTCAATCTGATTAACCTCGGCTAGGAGGACGCTTCCTTCTCATAATGCAAACATTTATATATTGACAGGTTTTATTTGCATTTACTGAGAAAATACATCTTGAGTCTTGAGTCTTGAGTCTGAATGCCGTGAATACAATAAGCGTGATTAAGAGATTAGCAAATCTTGCGAAAGCCAACGTGATAGGCACTTCGGGACAACGACGTTACTCTCTGCTGAATTTTTCTGCCCCGAAACGAAAACTCGTTTATGAAGAGGGGATCATAGTTCCCGTGGGAAAAATGAACTTTCAGAAAAGAACCGGACTGAATTCGCATTGCTGCTACCGACACACAACCAAACGTAAAAGTGGTCCTGGCAACTGCCAGCGCAAGGGCAAGTGGTAACAAAACATCGTGTAATCAACACCAAAAACATGCTGAGCAAGCAATACCGCACAGAAGGCAGGTCCTCGTCTGAAGCGAGCCACGCTTACACTTCTTAAAAGGTAACGAGCAGGCCAGAGTCATGCAAGGCATTGGATCTGCCAATACGTTTGAGTCATAAAACTTATACAGTGGTTGCACATACCATAACGACCGTAGAATGACGATGAAGGCATTTTTTGGTAACTTTGACAATGATTGAAACACAGCAGACAGGTTTGAGATTAGAGAATATTGTTTCCCGCTTTATTTGTTATATAGACGCAATAAACCTTCTCATTGTCTGCCTGCAAAGGGAACCAAGTAATCGAAAATATTGACATGCTTTATATACAGCTAGAAAATGCCATACGCGGTTTTCATTGTTACATATTTCACGTGAAATCAGTTCAATTCGACATCCTTTCTATATTAAATTAAGTAATGAGGGGAAGATACCCCCGTCGGGAAGGCAGGATCGCTTTCATCCCATACTTCAGAATGATTGCCGAGCAAATCGCAAAAATTAGCTACATCATGAACCAAGTTGGATTTAGGAACAGAAGCATCTTCTCCTTCTATAAAAGCTTGCAGAAGCGAGCCACCGCACTATAAAATCCGTTTTCGATTATCATCATGTTCGGAAGAGATCTTCGAAACTCCCTTTGGCACCGCTATAGCAAAACATACTAACGTTGCGGGCCTCATGCCAACTAAAATAGAGAAGGCAACTTTCAGCTTATCTATAACATGTTGATGGACGACTTAACCAATTATTTAAATA
>QQSS02193379.1:0-12899 GCA_003687565.2 Craspedacusta sowerbii
TATATTGTTAACATCAAATTTTGTTCTTGCTCAGGCTTTGGCAAATGCGCTCCTTGTGGAGCTGGAATGACGCCAAACGAGATGCGAATCGGATGCCAAGACCTGCCTGTGCGTTACCTCAGTTGGACCTGGGTGATTGCAGTAGCTACCATAGCTATTTTCGGGCTTTCGCTGACAGTTGTAGTCATTTCCATATTCATCAATAACAACGACACCACCGTAGTCAAAGCATCGACACGGGAACTTTCATACCCCCTGCTGGTGGGAGTTTTGCTTTCCTTTGCCTTGCCATTCGTTATTGTGGCCAAGCCTAGCAGGCTAACATGTGGCATTCGCCGTTTCGGCATAGGCTTCTGCTTCTGTCTCTGTTACAGCGCTCTGTTGACGAAAACTCGACGTCTTGCAAGAGTCATGACCTTTAAGGACGCTGTCAAACGTTCGCCGAGATTCCTCGCGCAACAATCACAGGTTTTGATGGTATTTGGAATCCTCTTTGTGCACACCGCAATGCTGGTTCTGGGTCTTTACCTGGAGCCGCCATCGACCAGACCATCGAAGACCGTGTCGGAGACTCGAGACGCCATTTTGCTTGTGTGCAATGTGCCCTACTACGACGTGGCTGTGACCTATTTTTACAATGCGTTGCTCATTGTCATATGCACCGTGTACGCCTTCAAAACTAGAAATATTCCGAAGAACTTCAAAGAAGCAAGGTACATCGGTTTCGTGATGTACAGCACATGCGTGATATGGCTCGCGTTTGTGCCTGTGTACTCTGTGGGAATCAGCGATGAGCACAACATTGTAGCCGTATGCTTTAACATCACGCTGAGTGCGGCCAGCATACTAGTGGGATTGTTTGGGCCGAAAGTATACATAATCATTTTCCGACCAGACCGAAATCCGCGACGAAAGACCGCGCGACCTTTAGAAGCTTTCCCTCAGGCCGTGGAGGGCGCTGGAGATTGTGGTAAGTACTTCTTTGCACTTTGTCAGTGCCCTTCTAACTTGGCTATTTCTGAGTGCAACTAAAATGGTGGCTGGATTTTCTTCGTCCGAAAGTACCAAACCTCTTTTTTCGTGCAGATCGGAATCGGCAAAGCAATAGTGCGCGAACGTTGGAAGCCTTCAGTCAGTTACCGGCCGGGAAGGAAGCAAGTGGTATCCACTCACTTAATTTCTGACTTTTTAAAATTGTGCTTTTCTTGTGTCTTGTTGTGCCACTTCGGATATGGCTAGCGAAAGGACCAATCGTTCCTAATTGGAGAGTCAAATTTAGGTCTTCGCCCGTGTTGATCATGTAGTCGCTGATAGAAAGTTTTTGGGTCTATCTGTTTCTCCGAAATTTAGACGCGGCAGAAGTTCGTTGCTAAGTTTGTCTCTTTAATCTGCTTTGAATATGTATGTTACGTGAACTTCTTCGTGCCCGGTGATAATTTCTGTTAAAGTAAATAGTGACTGTTGGCTACTATGTAGGTTACTTGGTCTAAGTTTGTCTACTTATATTTCCGCTACGTGGCATCGATGGTTATGTTTGGCTCCCGCGATGCAAGCGCTTCAAGTAAAGCCGTAAGTTGCGTCCTTTCGTTATAGGTATGTCCAGGAACGAAAAGGCGTCAGCAAGCACACGAAGTTCGTCTTTGGTGGCAGGTTTTTCTGTGGCTGGCATTTCATGTGACTAGTCTCTCTGGCTTGACAAAGAGAGCCTCTTGTACAACCTGTGTGTCAACTGTAATCGCTGCCGTGTTTTTTTTTTTGGCAGCATTTTTATTAGCAAATTTTTAATGAAATTATATGGGCAAAACTAATTGGTAGAATTTTCAATTATTTTATGTAATTCCTAACTTGGCTTTCGAAGTGCATAGACGTTTTCATAGAAATAGCAAAGTGCAGCTCATACTCGCTTAGATCCTGTTGTTCTTTTTAAGAATGATTGTTTTGGCCTTTCTGTCTGCTCAGATGCCTCGGTTAAGATTCTTGCAGACTGGTATGCCAGGTTGTTTGTTCATGGCTTGTCGCCTATATTGTTGCTGTATCTAGGAGAGATGAGCCTTATCGAGTTACTGACCAATCCATAACTCTGATACTTGTTAGGAGCAGTTAGCTTCGTAAGATCTGCGTTGTCATGGGTTAACTAGAATCAATACTCTCTTGGGTTGATTCTGTTAGTCAAAATTCTTTCCAGACGTTTCTGCAATCTGGGCAATCTGAGTTTAATCAAAACCGCCAAGTGCGATAAACATTGCGTAGCAGGTCCTCTTATTGAAAACTTCTGCTAGCTAGGATTTAGTTACGTTGACTCGTTTCATTTTATGTTAATCAAGGCATTACGTTTAACTCCTTGTATACGTGGATGGAGAGAGGTTAGTGAATGCGTTGTTTTGAAGCACTTGTGAATGATGAAGGTTGAAATGAAGTTCCATTCTGACTTCAACAAATCGATCATTTTGTTATGTTGCGCAAGAGCGTATCTCCTTGTAGAGTGAAATATATCTAGGAGAATTATATTCACTATCAAGTAAAATATGAACTACTGCAGACGTGTAAGCATGATGGACAACTAACTAGGCTTGCAAATTAAAATGCGCTAGATGTGTCGTGAGCGATGCGTATTTCTCGTTGCATATATATATGCATATAAAGAAATGACCTGACTAGTTTGAAATCCACGCCTGTTCGTAATCCCGACCTTCCTTAAGTCCAGCAAGCGATATAATTACTTCGATCAGGAGGAATCTCCGTATATATTATTTCTTGTATTCAATAGAGTTCATGATGCTTGATGATTGAAGTTATATGATATATATATATAATTACATGTATATATATACATATATATATATATATGTTGTATATATATACATGTATATATATATATATATATATATATATATGTATATATATGTTATAGATATATTGTAGATATATGTAGGTTAATGAGAGGATTTTTTAGATCCATGCATTTCTTTCGACATCTGCAAAGGAGTTCTACATGAAATCAATTTATCGGAAAAATTACTGTAAATTGAAAATGGAAAACAAATTTGGAAAATGTTTAAATCATGATATTCTTTGATTTCGCACAGATATAAGGAGGCTCCCAGAAATTGCTAGGAGCTAGTGCTCTTCAGTAAAAACGTGCCAAGGATTTCTACTACTGAAATGAAAGTTTGTCTCTGCAGAGGCTTCTTCGGCTGACCGGGTTAAATTGTCAACATCATACTCTATTGCGACTGACCTTTATTGATAAGTTAATTGTGAAGTGGGTTAATCTGCAACTACCCCAGTTTCACAAATTGCAGGACGGCATAGCAGAAATTCGCAACCATTCTCACATCGTAAAGCTATCGCTAACTCCTCACCCCGCGAGGAGTAGGGTTTGGATTACAATCAGACTTTGTCAAAATAAATAAATAAACAAAATACCAGTGTGAGCTTCTCCACTAGTAACGACTGCAGAGCGGTCGCCATCTTGTAAGCCGAACCGCCGCGAGATTACGTCATATCAGACCTATCGCAATGTAGCGCTTACTGAGGAGGAACCGGTAGATTTATACCCTCTTCTTGTAGTTTTGCAACATCATCTCAAACCTAGGATGCTTACATACTACTAAAGAAAAAAAGCGAACTTCTAAACACACTTCGAAAACAGCATATCTTATTGTCACAGCGTTACCTTTTACACGCGCATTGAAAGTCAAACTATGCTTGGAAAGGAAAAGAAAAACGACTCTGCACCTCTACAGAAATATCACAAGCAAAGGCCACGCTTGTCTTTTTCACTCGTCACCTTCAGGCTCTCACTTTGCACCAGCTGTGATTTCTTGAACTCCACGTGCTTGAAAGGAAGCCAATAGCGCAACGTATACACAGGACACTCTAAAATTCCTCAGTAGCAGACGATATTCAATGTTTCTCTGGCAAAACTCTATAGCATTACCAGCAATGATCCCTCCAAATGACCGGAACTTTTGACTCGATCATTTAGACGATTTTTAAGAAGTCACGCACTTAAAAGGAAGAGGCATCCGCATATGATCAGAAACTGTCGACAAGAGCCTAGCCTGAGTGTGGCTTTGGACGCTTTAGACACAAACATTTACGGAAACAACACGTAAACTACAGTGTAACACGCAGTTTTTTTCTTCACAGCCATGGCTACATCACGTCTAGTTTTTATAGTCTTGACCGTTAACGTTAACAGTTTCGCTGACCAGTGGAAGAGGGCTCAATATTTCTTTTACCTCTTGTCCAGTAAAGCAATAACTTGGCAACGTCCCTTTGCAAAGCATGGACTTGAGATCCTATTACAGACGTTGACCATATCCATAGTTTGGCCTCGTTACTTTGAAAAGTAACTGCCGTTATTCGTGAATCGTTAACGTTACTTCGAAAAGTAACTTCCGTTAATCCTTGTCCGTTACTTATCTAAGCCCGTTACTTGTACATCCGTAAAAAAAAGAAGGAAGCATAGGCCGTTACGAGCGTTAAAAGCGTTCAGTCCGCTGAACCGTTAGCAAGTCCGTTAGTCCATTAAATTTCTGACTTAACGCACTTTGTTTACAAGGAGCTGTTTCATTCGCTACACTAGCTGGCACGAATGGGCTAAGCAGCGAGCTTATTTTGATGATTTAGAGGCCCAGACGCAATCTGTTTTGACTAAAATAAGCAGCACTTGAGTTTCTTGCGATCTATCATTCAATCTGAAAAAAATCGCTAAAAGTCAAATATGAAACTACTTTCATTTTGCGGTAAATTTTTGTCAACGTTTACCTAAATACAAATTGTCGGTCCAAAATGTTTTTTACCTGTAGAGAAATAGCTGCTGAATCAAAAATTGAAATGCTTAAATCTAGTTGGGTTCATGCGAGTATCTGCTCCAGAAGGTGCAGGTTGTCCTTTGGAATCATAAGGGTTTGAAAAGTGGAATCGAATAGCTGACATCTTCTGACCCTTAGGATCTACTTACCGGAGGAAAATAGCCGTTTCACTGCTGCGCTGGAAGGGATTGTCGTATTGAACTTGATGAATAGGTTTATCAGCGCAGGCGCACTCTAAAGGTGGCGTTGTTAAGGTCCATCTTGGAGCCATTTCACTACAAGCTCTGACATTGCTTTTAGAATCCTGGGTATCGAAGAAGAATCTTTGGAGAATAAGTATGAAAACTTTCCTCGCAACACTTCCCATGAAATGCCCAATTTTATTGCAGAATGTTGTTTTATTTAAGTGTGTTAATGGACTTGATAGCATTTTTTTTATTATTAACACAAGACATTAAAAAATCAGCCAACCTTTGAGAGTAGAAACCGACCGCCAAGGACTTTCGGATCATACTTCACTTTGTTCCGTTTCATGGAAAGGTCAACACAAGGCTGCAGCAACAGCCAAATAAACGTGAGGG
The DNA here is from genome assembly GCA_003687565.2 of Craspedacusta sowerbii. Taxonomy (NCBI): domain Eukaryota; kingdom Metazoa; phylum Cnidaria; class Hydrozoa; order Limnomedusae; family Olindiidae; genus Craspedacusta; species Craspedacusta sowerbii. The sequence goes on from QQSS02193379.1 coordinate 5,402, forward strand.
AGGGAAATATATAACGCATTTAAATGTAGCGGGCTTGGCACCCAATTTTTAAAAACAATAATACAGTTAATGTTACATAAAAACGTTAATAGCTTAATTATTACAATTTAAATTCGTTAATGGTTAAGTCTGCACTATCGGAAGAAGAGCAACGGTCCGTTATTCGTTAAAACTAAAGTTTAGCGGACTTAACGGACTTAACGGACTAAACGGACTTAACGGACTTAACGGACTGGGTGCCCAGGCATGACCATATCCAACCCGATGAGTGCACAGGCAATGACAACAGCCACAATATGTTGTTGCATATGCCAATAACTGAACATAGACGTACCGAGAAAACCCCCATTGGCTTAGCGAGAATAATTCTTTACCGAACTGCAAGAGCTTACTGACGGAAATTCCCGTTGGTTTATCGCACGCGTATTCAACATTATTTTCTATACTGAAACCCTCGATCGCCACGGACCAAGACATAGGTACCATATCAAAGAATCCAGGGTTTTGGCCCCTTTCCTACGAGCGCTCTCCTTGCGCGGCACATGGCGTACAACATACCCAACGCAACCAGGCTATGCATGGTCTAGCGCATCTGGCATAGCCCACCATCTAGATCAGAAATACGCACTCTAATAACTCCATATCTTCAGGTCGATTCTCTTACTTTCAACTATGCTCTACCACGGCGCAACCTTCAATGACACTGCCTGTACATGAAGGTTACTCTTCATTTCATCTTGACACTTGCTACCACTCTGCCGCTCCTTAACCGACATCCTTCTTAGGAACACCTCATACAATACTTCGCTGTCTCGAACGACCAAAGTTATATACAAACCAGTTATTCCCTTGAGCACTCTCCTCCATTTCTTACATGTTTCCTGTTTTCCCTGCCTTAGCCCCTCCCGATTGTACGCCTTTTAGCTTCTTGTCTTCGCTACTCTCTCTGTAAACACCGCGCTCCGATATTAAGGAAAACCGAAAGCCGTATTTGTTTGCAGCTTCCTTATACTTTCTTCTTTCATTCTTTTCAAGATAATTCGCCAGCTGGCAAGTATACAATAACCAAAAAATATATAGCACAGCATAAAGTAGGTTGTAACTTAGAGTTAGGGCATGGCTCTCCGAGAAGGCAGATTTGAGGCGTTTTCATGGAGCACACTTTTCGAAGCTATCCTGACGCAGGTGCTTCATAGCGAGTGCATTTGGTGGCGTTCCTGTCATCTTTGTTTAGATAGCAGATTGCATGAGTAACACGTTGGCTCATAGGCCAGGGTCTGGCGAGAAACAATAGTTGATTCGCAAAGTGGAGATACTTAGCTCGTTTACTGTAGCAAGCAGGTAAATTTAACAGACCTTGCCTGTATAGGTATACACGCCACATGAACTGCTAAGATTATAACATGGCTTTCATAAATAAAGAATTCATTAGAATACTAGGGGGTCACCAAGCACTTTATTCACTTAGAATATTAGCTAACTGAAGAAATTTTTTTTAAATTCCGTGTATAAATATGCCTAGCAACTAAAATTCCTTCATGGAGTTTAGTTTCTAGAGGTGGTCCAGCGTTTGTTTGCTGATTTTTGTTTCTCAGTTTCATCGACTCTTTTTTAGTACAATTACAACGACGTGGACGCGTTCTATACTTTTACCCATGGTCTTGGAAACACTTACGGATACGAACGCACTATAAAAACTCAAGCAAGATCTGTTATTGTTTTCTAACTTTTTAAAGTACTTCTTTGCATTATAAACATACCCATAAATACAATGCCTAATTATATCACGTGACTTTAGCAGCCAACCATCATGTTTCAAAATAACAGTATTCTCGCTAACTCTCTCTTTCAATCATGCACCGTCGCCTTTTATATAAATCTTGTCATCAATGCAAGATAGGATGATGATATAAACAAATGAGCTGACAAGTATCCCACTCTGGAAGGATACTCAAATTTCTTAAATACTAAATTTCTAAAAAGGAATAACTTAATGTATGAAGAATGCGTGTGTGTGTGATACAAAATCTCCCACGTTTGCGTAGTATAATAACGATATGCCGATCCAAGATAATAATATTAATAATAATTAGTGCTACGTTTGCGTTATATAATAACGATATACCTATCATGCATATAACGCAATAATAATTAGTATTGCAAGATAATAATATTAATAATAATTAGTGCTACGTTTGCGTTATATAATAACGATATACCTATCATGCATATAACGCAATAATAATTAGTATTACAAGAATATTATTGCCTGTTTGAAATGTTCATAAAACATCCTGCATGCCCTACATCATGGTTCAATCAATCACACACGGCGACCCATTGGCCTTACCACACAGCACTGTTCCACTCACGGGCACCTACCTGTACAGTACATATTGTTCAGTCCTTGGCAATCACCTCAGGGCTTAGGTTAGGTGCACTAGCTTAAGTTAAGATTTTAAATTCAGTTGCAGCTTGGTTACTTAAGGAGTTTTAAGAAATCTTTCATCTAGTCATAGTTGGCACCCAGTCCGTTAAGTTCGTTCATTTTTTTTTAAGGTATAAAGGTCCGTCTTCAGATTTTGCGGACTTAATAACTAGGGGATTTAGCTTGTAAGAATTATACGAGTAACGCTTAAACTTTTTTTAAAATTAGATACCAAGTCCATTACACTTACAAACGTTACATTTGTCTCGCACCGTCGCCCATCCTTGGCTGTTGTTGAGGTGCTATTTTGACCCCCTCGCCCGGAATGGAACAGAGCAGATTAGGATCTTATTGCTATCCCACTACCCGACCGGTCGGTTGTGTTTCAGTGTGCAAACTCAACTTGAATTGCGCTGTCCTTAGTCCTAATTGTGTGCTACTAACTAGTGTTCACTCCAGCAGACACCAACCCTTTTCGTGATTCGCCATATCCGGATTCCGGAACATGCCAGATATAAATATTCCCCCCCCCCCCACTATGGTTGCTGCTGATTTTGGTCCTGGTGGCTTTGACTGCTACTCCTAGTGTTGAGGCTGCTCCTGGTCATATTATTCAGCCTGAGCTGAGTGGTGGTGGTTTCAATCCTTGGCCCAACCTCGAGGTTTTTCTTGAGTCTTGAAGATGGACTTCACAAAAAAATCTGTTTCATGCAGATGTCGTTTCTCCAAGTCAAAATACAATATTCTCCTCGCACAGGCCACAAGCTAGGCCAATCTGAAGTCTCATATATAGAGAGCTCATTCCAAGCATTGCTTATTTGCATTTATCACTTAATTTTAAAATGTTTCCACATAGCAGCGTTCAAAATTTGGAATGAAATACCTGACTGTTTAAACTGTGTTTATATATGTATAAGGTTTTTAAAGTTCATATTCGAGATTTACATTGCATTGTCCTTAGCTGATTGAATATTGAAGTGGGTCATGACAGCCAACACCCTGAAAGCCAAGGCGCAGACCTGGTTAGTGACATGGCTAGATGCGGGCCCTAAGATGGAACTTAAAGATGCTACACTCTTTGGGTGGCCACTCCTGATGAATCTATTCATCACGTTTAAAATGCCAACCCCTTCCCAACGCAGTAGTGGAAGGATTATTTTCCACGTTAAAGGAGATCCTAAGGGTCAGAAGATGTCAGCTATCCGATTCTACATTTGAAAGGCTTTGTTTCTAAAGGGGCCACCTGCCCCTTCTGGCGCATCCCATGCCCGTGACCCCAGCTAGATTCAAGCACTTAAACCTTTTTTCCAAATAAACCACCAATCAGATAATACTGTACACGTAAAAACCTAGGGACACGTAAACAAAAATTGAATTCACATAAAAGAATTTGTATGCTTGATTTAAAATAAGAGTTTAAGTAAGTTAAGAGTAAAATAAGAGTATCTATATCTATATCTTTAGAGGGCTTAACTGCTGCCTATTTGAGAAAAAAGAATAGTGTTTCGGCTTCCAAATCATCAGAGTATGGCCGCCACTTAGCGCATCGCGTCGACTAGTGCAACCAGTTAAACTGCTCATTGTAAAGTAAGTCCGCCAAATCAAAAATCTTACGGACTCCCAAAGTTGATAAATATTTGACGGAGTTAACGCTATTGATGCTTTTAACGGACTATTTCCGTGTTTTTTTTTTGACGGATGTAAAAGAAACGGGCTAAGAAACGTAGAGGACAAGAATTAACGGAAGTTACTTTTCAAAGTAACGAGGTTTCGCTATGCATCTAGTCAATATGAGTTATATGATACCGCAATCAACTTGATGATATCTGATGGCAATACAGAGGTCGCTGATGGTTCGGAACGTTCAGATAGGGTTGCAATTTCCCTCATCGACGAGAATTTAACGAGAGCTCCAGCACTACTAAAACTCGCATGATGTTAGACCCTAGTCCTACGGCGAAAATGAAGGGACTACCTTTAAATGCATGCCAGAACGCTTTGATATCCTGTTGCGTTTAGGAGGGGGTTTATAAGAGCAACTCCAAAGTTGTTTTTTCATCGATTATATTTGCTGTAATTGCCTTCGTGGATGATGTTATGTGTATTTCATTTCATTGACATTTCTACTAATTCAGCTCTTTAATACGAGGCTTCTCATGTTTCTCGTTTATAAGCTTTAAATGTTCAGCGAAAGTGGCCTTGTTAAGTAAGCAGTATTCTAGTGCTAGCCCAAAGATAAGCAATTGATACGAGGGACGCTTTAGCACCGGTTGGCCGTTGGTTTTACTTCAAACCGTGTTGGTCGATTAAAATGAAACGTATCCCTCAAAATTGGCGTGCGAGGAGACATGCATGTAAACATGATTTCTCTTGCACATATGAAGATTGGATATTAAGATCTTTCCTTGATTTCAATTTCAGTTTAGCTTCACGGTAATTACAATTCTTCCTTTCTGCTTTAAGTTCTTATAAACCAAAAGAAAAGCGAAATATTTAAGTAACTGGGAGTTAATTCACATCTAAGTCATTGCTGCTAGCAGACTATAGTTTAGTTTAGTTGCATTTGTTGTTTACCAATTTGCTTGCGTGGGCTGTATTGCCAGTTACCTCGGAAATACGTCCAGACACTTTATGTCATGGTTCGAAGAGCCTTTAGGCAAGGACAAAGCCTCGCATATATGGAGGCACTTGCAAGCTCGCCTCCTCTGAGTAATATTTCTCTATTTTAGATCAAGTGAGTGATGAATTTCATAGTTTACTTGTTGTTTTATGATTGCATCTTGAGTTGAAAAATCTCCAGGAGAGACAATTTAAACGTGAAATAGTTTTTTGATATCCAGTGACTTACTAGTCCCATATGCGCGAATCAAGACCCGGCGTGTCAAAAGATCAAGCACATTGACAATTGTAACATCTAGCAATCTTTTGATAGCAGCTAGGTAAATCACGTAATATAAATATCAAAACGAGTAAAAAAATAAGCAAGAAAAGTAAAAAGGAAGATAAACCTTACACGATGCTACAGCCATTCATCACAACAATCCTCGATAAACATCGATAATAATTAATAAACTTAGATAATTCTCGTTATACTCGAGTACACGTAATGAGGCAGCAATAACACGACGTTAGCGGGGCGGCAAGACGAGTCTCTATCTAAAAGCAGTCCCTCAAAACCACTTTACTTTTGATGAGCCCTGTGATGACAAGTTTTCAAGCAAATCAACTTCAAGATTGCGTTTTTAAAGTTTTCTTGGACAGAATGTGAAAAGCGTGTCCAAGCTGGACATTCCTTCACTGTAACTTTCCTGAACGTGCTAAATGAGATGGCATCAAACTCTTTTAAGATTTTGCATAAGCATAAATCAAATCACTAGATAAAAAATCTATAATACCATTATAAGATAATAGGCAGCTCTGAGCATGAAGATAGAGATTTACCTTTTTATTATTTATATTATTTTTATCTCTCAAGCGGATTTTTAGCTAAGATCTTGCTGTTCAGCTTTTGGCATGTTCGAAATTCAACATCTCAATTCTTTGCCTAAGGCAATGCTAGCTTTTAGCGTGTATTGCAAGGGCTGGATGTATCGATTTAGAGCGACCCCAACGTAGGAAGCAAGGAACAGTTGGTGCACCTCTTGCATCCCGGTGATAAATTACTTTGCTGCAATAAGATGGGCATCGCTCAAGGCTTTCTTTACTACAGTAGTAAAAAAAGCCTTAGCATCGCCCCATGCTCTCAAACAACCAAAGCTCTCTCCACAATGAAACTGCTTTCAAACAATCACCTCAAGGGAATAAAATTACAAAAGTTGCTCTTATTTATTAAAATATTTAATTTAATTACAACAATCCTAGAAGTTTGTCTTATCAAGCCTATGATGACAGTGTTACTTTTATGCTGTCTTCGTAGGTAGCAACGAGCGCCATAGCAACCGAACCAGCAATAAAACCCAAATGCTGACAGAACATCGAGGTCAAATCTTTAGACTCGCGTAGTTCGTCTATCATGTCGGGAATCTAAACTCAATCATTGAAGGTTTGAATCCTAAGACTGCAGTATTTATGCAGAAATATTTATTAGTTTTTATTCAGAGTGAAACGAGAAGGACATCATTTAATCAATTGCAATGTTCAGAGTGCTAGCAGAAAGAGATGAAACTTTAGAAACGCAAGTTTGGAAAATTTCCAGATCATGAAATAGCCGCAGTTTTAAGCTAGTAACATATACGTATAGTCCTACCAGTTCAACCAGTGCAATGTATAGGAACATTCCTGCAGTGACGGCGAACACCCAATCTACGATATTCAGTTTGTGCCCAAGCAGCACGCCTGTGTAGACGCCAACAAATGAGAATGTGTACGTCACGCTGGTAAGAAATAAGGCCGTTTGCACTTTCAAACCAGCTCCAAGAAGAATAACAAAGTCCCCTGCAACGAAGAAAATGGAATTAAAATCTAGTTGAGCGATCCAAACAGTTTTTATAAAATGAAAGTTTTGGGGAGGACATATTGCAAAGCATGGACATTGTCCCAATCGGACATCACATTCACAGTTACAACATGCAATGAAGCGCTGAACATTTCACCCTTGTAAATCACGAGGATTAGACAGAATATCAGAGGTTTGCCTGACCACAGACATACCTATCTCGTGAGGAATCTCATGGCAAACAATAGCTATGGTCGTACTGAGTCCGCCAGAAACACTGCCGGAAAACGAAGCACCTAGAGCAAGTCCGTCTGTTACATTATGCAGCGTGTCGCCAGCAACAACCATCCAAACAATGTTTGGAATCGATCTAAAAGCACTTGTGGAGGAATGCTCGTGCTCAGCGACTAGGATGTCTGCACGAGCTTGCTTTCTGTTCGATTTCAGCGCGTTGCTGAGATGTGGAATGCTAGAGCTATATAGCTCAGCCTCGTGTCTATGAGGTATTGTGGAGGAAAGAGCTGTTCGTGAATTGCCTGATCCATGGGAATGAGCGTGTCCAATCTATTAAAAAAAGTGTTAAAGCAAGCAATTGAATAAAGAATTGGTAATGTCTGCATATATATATATATATA
>QQSS02193390.1:0-12899 GCA_003687565.2 Craspedacusta sowerbii
TTCCTTGAGTTAAGATTTTGAGGAATTTTTAAGGTACGACTTGTCAATAGTCACTGCTATCGTATGAACTAGGGATGATCCTTAGAATAAAAGCAACTTAGAGGGTCACCATTAATTCTCCTTTAAATATGTAAACCGGGTCAAAGCTGCGTACTTGGACACTCGTCAGAATTAGAAATAGCCGATTGCATAAGCAAAAACGATATATCGAGCCAAGAAAATGCTTTGAATAAAACAATGAAATTTTTAAATAACGACGAATGCAGCAGAAAGCATTCATTTTACGAGACTTGCGCTGGATCTAACTGTGGAGCGTGCAAGAGAGGGAGCTAGCGACGGTCCGCTATTAACAGTGGGAGCGCCAGAAATTCAGCAGACGGGTGAAGATTTGGAGGGAAGGCACTCAGGCATGCAGAGTAAAAATGTCCTGCGAGGTTGCCATATTCTCTTAGGTCACCTATGTCTGTAAGAACAGTCTCCGAGAATAACTCCGCCCATAATAGCGGAGTTAGGAAGCTTCATGTGCCAAAGACATACACCGTTAGGTGCAGCGATAGATACTTGAAATTTGTTCGCCCAAAAATCTTCAACAGCCTGATTGACTATGGCATAGACCTTAGAATTAGTAAGCCACAATTCAAAAAACAACTGCATGCCCTGGTGATTGCCAAATACTAAGGTTTAACATTGCTACAACACGCTCGTGCATTAGCCACTCGCTACATCGTCAAAGTGCTAGACCCATGCTTGCTGAAAACATTAGCTATATTTGTAAGATTTTGCATTAAACCTGCGATTTTATAGTAGTATGAATACCTAATAATGTTTTAGGGGCTCTTCTAACCAAATTGGCTCTGCTAAGAAGAGCCCTCCGTCCAAATAAGCCATCCAATGCGATTATCTTGCTGGGAATAACTTTTAGCTTGCTATTTGTGAGAAATAAAATTATTGTTGTTGTTGTTGTTGTTGTTGTTGTTGTTGTTGTTGTTGTTGTTGTAGGTCATAAAGATCTTCATACATTGCTTGCCCTCAAGTGAACTCCGAAACTATACATACATGTACACCGTCAAGTAACGATGTCAAGAGGTACTTTAGAAATGATAGTCTTCCAGACCAGGCAGACCAGACAATCGGGTGGTCATAGCGCTTCTTGCAAACTTCGTTGGACGGCTCTCCCGGATTTTTTCAAGGTTCAGTCACTAGCTGCGGTGTCATGTCCGCCACGTGTTATTGCAAACTAAATATATTCGGTCCTGTCTCGCAACAGTCAGGTGCATATAAATCCATTTCATATCCGATCCGCTGCAGTACCAGAATCCGACGTATCTTGTTAGCCACCATCAACCGTGCAAGGTCCGGTGCCCAACGCCCTTAAGAAATCACGTCAAGATGGGAGGTTCTTGGTATGATTTAAGCGTGTTTCGAGAAAACGTTTTTTACTTGTGAATTGCAATAATTATTTTATTTTAATACAATAATTCTAAGGACTTTGTGGAATGTTTTAGCACCCAGAGATGGTTAGCTGCAGTAAAGGGTTTTATTTGAACTACCATGCTGGTCCAAAGTCTAGTCGAGCACTGCGAAAGACACAGTTAACCAGCGCCAGAGAGGCCTGGAATAATGCGGCAATATTTTGATCGGCTTCGTTAGGAAAAACATGGTTTATACCTCTACTCTCGGAGAAAAGGTTTTATTGATTGAACAGTCCGAACACATGCTTAAGATTCGCAAACTGCATCTTCACATAATCGCCGTTAACAAAACGACATTTTTACAGCAAAGTGACTTCATTTGGGTACTTCGTTCCTTTACCGCAACTCGGGAACTTATCCAAATTGAGTTTTTCTAAAAACCAAAATGTTCATTTTCTAAGGAACGATTTCAATGAGACAGGCGCAAATGTTTTTACTATAGTGTGCATTTTGCAGCTCTTGGTCGGCGCAAATCTTTATCATAACCGACAAGCTACATACTTTTATAATAATACTTTTATTCATATATCATACAAACACTAGAATACACGAATGGCTACTTGTGTCTAGGAGTCCAAAACGTTTTCAGAAATCTGCTGATGATTGGGCCCACGCAACTGCTATTTAAAAAAGATCTTTTATTTCTTAAGAAATAAAACGTTGCAATTGCAATGAGTCTCTCTGAGCTTATTAAATGTCTTGGCAACTTAACAATAACCTAGAAGTTTGATTCCAACTCGCATAAAAAAGGAACAAGCCAAGTGCGGTCTTCATATTTGAAATGTCGAGAGCTCCTTCCTTGTGCTATATATAGTGGTTATTGACATGGATTTTCCCACGATTGGACTACACAGTTCCTCGTTGGTAAACATGCAGCATGACTCAGGAAGGAACGTTATTCATTAAAATGCGTGATCTTATGGGTGGATCTCAACACATTCGTGCAGCAGGCAGGAAACTACCTGACAACAGAAGTAGGAAAGACCTGGTCCTAAGCCACAAGGGTTAGGGTTATGGTTAAGGGTCATGAATTGGGCAACCACCAGGCATGATGCCCAGGCCTTTTCCTATCTTTGCAAGTATGCAGCTTATTTTACTTTAATTACTGCGTAAGTACAATTTGGAGTTGGTTGGTTATCATAAAGTTGTATGCAATGTGGCCGGTGGCCAGTTGCGCAGACCATATGTGCTCTCATCGTCTTTCCAGTTGTCTTTCTAGAGTCCGAGAACCAAAGAGGTCTACAAGACAAGAACATTTTTTTAACTATTCTCTACTTTCTTTATTATTATTTTTTTTATTTTTCTTATTTTTACAATTCGGCAAGGATCGTATTGACTGGAGCTTACATCTCTCGCCCTGACCTCATTCAACATTGAGATTACCATGAATGCACCCTTGGCAATACAATGTGCTGCTCAATAACTGATAAAACAAAACAAAACAAATAACTAGTAAATGCTTTTTCGGCGCAGTAAGTAACTGTAGGAAACCATTATGGCCAGTGTCGCTCAACGCGCTTCGAGCTTATACGTCCATACAGCGGACAAGTCTTGTCCGTTAATGGTGGTCCATGAAAATGGCCACTGTCTTCTCAGGGAACCATGCCGTAAATTGAGTAAATATTAGCTGAGCTGTTTCAAAACTTCTTGTCGACGGGTATTTGTATTTTATGCGGCATATTTTTATGAGGATGTGGCGAATACATTGCTACTACTACTACTTTTAGTTTTTACTGGTTCACTGTTGGGTTACTCAAAGCAGTGCTTTGATTTGAAATGCAAGAACTCTACTGCGCTGCCTCGTGATTGCTTCCCATGCGTAAATGCTCTAATTATGAGCAGGGACTCGCTTTTTTCTCGCTCGCATCGCTCATCACGAAGGTAATATACAAACGGCGAAGTTAGCCAACTCGCATTCCTACTCTAAGCCTCGGAAGTTTGTTTGGATGAAGTTTATTCAACCTTACGCTGGTGGTGGATTTTGTTTTCTCCTCTCTAGGCAGCATAATTCAAGATGACCGCAGTGATCAACATGTAACCATCGTGGTTGGCGAAAAAAAATTTCAGAGGTAGGGGCAAAGCGTTGATTCGCTTTGCGCTACTCGCCTCGTTTTCACGCCTTCGTTGTTTCATTTATTTATTTTTTTTTAGTCAATGCTAGTGAGTATTTATTGTGGCGGCCTCCATCGCCGCCGTCATGGAAATTGTTTTGAGTGAATAAGACAGCCCACTTTGTCGAGCTCAAATTGTTTTACGGAAATTGTTTCGTGGGAATACGACCGCGTTCTATCCGTAGTAAGACCGATCGGTTATCAGCCTCATCCTTGAAGTGAGTTTTCACTGCGCGAGAAAGCTTAGGAAAGCTCAGTGCAGGGAAGCTGAGGCCACGGTTGAATGCAGAGAAATCCTGAATATGCCGACTAAGCTGTTTGCCTTTTCAAACTCGCCAAGTATTTTTATCACTTCCCATCACCGCGTACAGTACAAAAGTCGCCAAGTCAAGTTATTCAATTAGAAGATTGCAAGATGCCTGCGTCTTGGAAAAGCAAAGCGCCACGTGTATCTCTTTAGTGCAGATCAGGGTACCGTATGGAATTTTTTCACATTTAAATACAATGTAGGTTCTTTGCTGGAGAGCAAATATTTTACCTCTATGGTGGATGGCGAACGCCAGATCCAGCTTTGCTGGTTCAAGCTTATGATTATGATTATGATTCAAGCTTTTATTAAGCGCGTGACTCACGTCTGACTTGCGTGGCTCTTCATAAGATTCATATCTGAAATAGAAACGCGAAAGAGAGATTGTCGGGACTCATGACCAGGTGGTGTGGTCATCGCTTGGGAATGGCTAGGAAATAATTTGATGACCAATCGAAAGCCCGGATTGATTTTCATTGGTAATCTCGGGGAGGAGATGTTATCTTACTTTTTTATTAACAGCCGAGGAACAAAGCGCGTGTCGAGTTACAGGATTTGGTAATGTGGCCGATGGTCGTGTCCACCGACAAGCAGCGCTGGTCAGCAGAAAAGGGAACGAACAGCAGCTGCGCATCTAACCGAAAATCAGAAGCAAACAAGTCGATATTAGCAGGTAACACTTTGTTGTGTTCGTGTTGTTGTTTCTAATGACTTATTAGCTGTGCTGACGAAGAGAAAACGCACGGGCGAAATGTATAGTTACGTTGAACAAAATTCACGCACCCTTTATTACCAGGATGGCCTCGAATCTCTGATAGACGTTGCGGTAGTTCCGCACGACCGCATTACCTTGATGTTGCCACGTGCTCTTCTTTGGAAGGCCGTCTCATCCACAGACCTTACTAGGTCACCTGCCGATGCCGGAGGCGGGGGTAAGCGAGAAATTAAAGCTGGAGGCGGAGGTAAATGAGCAGTAATTAAGACCGAAAGTTGAAGGCTTGTTTTCAATCTACTGAACGGTGCAGGACGTTAACGAAAAATTTATTAGGAAGTATTTCGGGTCTGATTTCAGAGAGTTTTTGTCGCGAATTCAAGTCTTTGGGGAGGACCAAGCTCCATCATAAATCTGCTGATGTATTGGTATGCTTTTAATGTGATGACGATTTATTAGTTTGCCCATAGGGCCGCTTGTTCGATACCAGTGGCCCGCTTGCAAGTGGGTAGTCCAGGTCTTACTGATTGCCGCACTGTGTGACGGGACTGTATTGAATGACGAACTCAAGCTTGATTTTCTTTTTTGCATGCCTTTTTTTTTAGGTGAAATGACGATTCGCTTGGCTATATTCTTGACGTTCTGTCACTGCCTGAACGGCATGCCGACCGAAGTCAAGGATTCGATCCAGTTTGGAGATGTTGTCGTTACGTCTGCACCGATCGTGGAAGTCTTTCGGTCGAGGTGCGGTCTGAGTTGTCTCGGCACTTACGAGAGCTGCAGGTCTCGTAACAAGGATGATGTCGTGAACTTAGAAATGTGTACCAGCGAGCTGGCTTTGTGTTACCCTCGTTGTTATTTTCAAGATTTTTCAGCGGTGAAGTGCTCTAGCGAGGCTCAGTGCAAGGTCGAAGCTAGAGCGAGGTACAATGAGTGTCGGAAAAATTCTCCCCTGAAGGTCCTCAACTTCCCTTGTCGAGAAAAATACCGGACTGAGCGGGAGCGTTGCGGAAGTCTTTTCAGCAACCTTGTTTCACTTAACGATCACTTGGAGGAGTCTGAGCATCGCACAGAGCAGCTCAACTCTGTCGAGCTTCTGCGGCCAACGACTGAAGCAACAGTATTGGCTGCACAAGGGGAATCTCCGTCAGAAACCTTGAACTTTTTACCCCTTTCAGGACCTAAAATTCCGTTCCCCAAGGCGAGCGCGATACTCGGAACACGTGACACTGAATATAAGCCCTGTTGGAGCGACTGCGTGGCGTACTACACCTTGTGCATACAGCAGGTGAGACAATTTGAAGATATTCTCATCTGCCAGAGGGCTCGATCGATGTGCAGAAGCCATCCGACGTGTTTCCGGAAAGGATAGCTGCTGCTTTTGTGAATCGCTGAATATTCATTCATGGATTTGATGATCTTCACCCTGTAATGTGGCGTTCCGGAACATAGGAAAGCTCAGTGACGGCACCTGAGAGAGGCATGCCCAGGTCATAAATTTGGAAAATACCTTTTCCAATGCCGCAGGCATTTGGGGGTTAACGTTGACCCAGACGAAGGCTTTTTTAGGCTGGAGATAGAAAAGGGTTGAATGCACTTGTTGTCTTGGAATTTGGAATGGAGAACCCAGCGCTGAGGCTCAAGATAATTTCAGCAGAACAGCTCATTCGAATTTTAAGTGCAACTTTTACGGAGTATATTTATCTCGATCTCGTACTTACAGTATTTATTATTTATTTATAAGCATGGCATTGCAAAATAAAAGCACCAGAGTAGACATCTTCCTCACTCTTTTTGTGTTTTTTTTTTTGTGCCATCAAAGACGTCAACTGCGACTTTAAATGCGGGGAGCGGGGGACTGCAGGTTGCTTGGGGCAGAAGTCAAACACAAGATAATACATTATCTTGTCCCTTTCTTGGTCGTTGATTGACGTTAAATGCAGCCTTGCATATTGCAATTCTTACATATTATGCAGAAGAGCGTGTGCACTTCAAAAGTCTCGCAAGCTTTATCGATGTAGCCTTGTCTTTTGTTGTTGTTGTTGTTGTTGTTGTTGTTGTTGTTGTTGTTGTTGGCAATGGAACGACGTTGCAAATGCAGTAAAAGAAGCAGTGTTAGAGGAGCAATGGTTTTAAGTTGGCAATTACTTGTTCCGTTCCCCTAACTAGCCAAGCAGTTGAAAATTTTGCCTTGTTCCATTGCAGGCATGGGGACCATTTAAGTCAGGGAATGATTACCAAGTCTCAATGTATCTTTGTACAAATGGGCGAGTGCATGCAAGTCATGCGAAAGCAGTAGGCAAAAAAAAAAAAAGAATGTAGTGCGATATAGTCTTAATAGGACAGCAGAAGTGTAAGAAGCTCCACAACAGCAAGCAAGTGCTCTGTTGTACGCCCGGTGCAACTCTACATCCTCGCTGACACGGCATGGACGGCGATGACTAATAAAATTTTTCGGTGGAAAGTAAAGAAAGCTTTGAGAGGATGCCAAGTCGAGTAGGGGAAATACCTCACGCCGATTTCTTTGTCTCAAGATAAGAGCGTACGCGGAAAAAAATCTAATCCATACTTATCGATCATCTGGTGTGAGTTGTACGCAAGCGGCTGGCACGTGCGAACAGACGCTTTGAGTGGGACAAAGATGAGCCACGTAAGCATGCTGGCAACAGGTTCTCCTAATCTGGCACGGAGCAGAGATTTTGGATTATTTTTAAAGTTATCTATCAGTAAGAACTTGACAGCTCGTCAATTGGATTAGCACAGAAGTGTTACACTCTTTGACAGCGCTGAACTTCGCATACGAAGCCATTTTGTCGCGCATTCCAAATCGTGCTCTCTTCATCTTCAGTAATATTGGGTGTTCCGCAGGTACGTGTCTGCTATGGCCCAAACAGCACTTCACACACTGTTAAAAGATATGATTTCGCCGAGTGTTATGCGAAATCTAGCTCATCCAAATGAACAGCTAGACGCATGCTCATCCAAGTTTTTGGCGTCAGAATATCCTCGGCGAATTCCTTTTTAAAGCAGCAGTTCAGAAATGGAGTAAACCATTGTAGTGACGTCAACGTGTCTTGCTTTGTCACTTACAGTGGAGCATTTTTCCTTTTTTCCCATGTCGTTGTTGTAAGATTTCGGTCGACCAAATCATCTTTCCCTGCAGTCACGTGACCGCCTTTCTTCCAACATGCACAGTTGCCTGCGGTCGGCTTGAACGTCTTCCTTCAAATATGCTTGAAGAGTATTTGTCTTCCCTAAATGTTCGATAGAAAGCATCAAGACAAAAAAGCGGCATAACTATTTTAGCGGCCATTATGCGCTTCGCAGCAAACTCAACCCCACGTGGGCAATGGAACTTGCTAGCTAGGAAGGTGCTTGTTGTTGTTGTTGTTGTTGTTGTTGTTGTTGAAGGTGACCTTCATTCGACTGGGTAAGCGACATACTCAAATTGATTAGCCATGGATACAGATGATGGTCTCCATAGAACGCACATGTAAGAACATATATCGTTATAAAATTGCTAAATTTCCCAGGTTCCTTGTCAGCGAATTAGCATCGATAGAGTTGAGAGTTATTTTTTAAAATTAGGAATTCTGAGTCAGTTTGTAAACACGTGATTTTGATAGGAATTTCTTTAATTTTCATTTACGGAGAACCAATCGATGCTGCTGTTGCTGCTGTTGCTGTTGTTTATGTAAAAGGCATCAGTGGGAGCCTGCTTTTTCAGAGGAAATATTGCCACACACAAGCGATTCAGCGCTTTTAATACAGATGGGGAGCAACTCATGACGCTACATCAGTCGGGTCAACCAATCAATCAATTAATCAATCAATAAGGGATTCAGATTTTTTCACTGCAGAAGGGAGAATCTGTTAAACAATCAATAAATCAAGCAATTGAGATCTTTTCCATACAGACCAGGAGCCGTTCATGACGGGTCAACCAACTAATAAATTGATCAAACAATCAATTGATCGATCAATAAACTAATAAATCAATCAATCAATCAATCGAACGACTCAGCACTTTTCACTACAGACAGGGAGCCGCTAATAACGTGATCAGAAGGGTAAACAAGCGAGTCGTGTCGTAATTGCTGAAAACATGACCCTCTGATCATGCTTCACACTACTCTGGTAGTCAAAGACGCCTAATCCAAACTAATTAGTGAGAAGATCTTAATCAGCAGAAAATTTGATAACGCTAGCACTTGAATTTTTTACAGTAGCACGGACTGACTTCACGTACAACTTGACGATGCACGGCGAACATTTCGATTAAACTCAGTCGAGCACGGTCACTTGACAAGTTTACAGCTCTTGTCATCGAAACGCCAGATGCACTTTCGCAGTTGCACCAAACGCGGCAGTAGCGATCTAAAAATGTGAAGCAAAAACGACAACATTCGCGACGACAACTTTGGGAATCCTTTCATTGTCCGCTATAGCTGTTTGCCAGTTGCGAACTCAGCAGTCACTTGCATTCGTCTCCTTAATAAGCAGACGAAGCACACCGAAGTATTGAAAGCACCTGGATACAAATTTAAGTAAGTTGTTATCGGTGATGATAGAGGAAGGAGACTCAATCGACGAAAGCCGAAGCGCTCCTGTTACCGCAATTAGAAGAAGGCAGGAGTGTCGAGTGCCTGCCAGACACGTAATCGGGTAACGGTCGCATATCACATAACACGGGAAGCGACAGGAAGCGGCCATTCTCGGGGCACTGATAACATTCAATGAACGCGACAAACCAGTCAGAATTGAGGCTTCTGTCAATGTTTGAAATCATTAATCCGAGGTCACCTGTTCGCAGATCAGCCGAGTGCAATGAGAATAAAGCTTCTCGAAGGTTCCCATTGACGGTCTAAAGCCTTGTGTCCACTGAAGGCGTAGAGCTCATCGCTATATTCTATCGCTTTAAATAAATACTTCCACTCAGTGGACACGGAAAGCGATCGCTATAATATAGCGACGGGCTCTATTTTGAAGCGATGGAGCTCTAGTTTTCAAGGCGATAGAAATGAAAAAGTTTGTCCAAAAATATACTATCCTCGTGGTATAGCACGTAATTGCTTGATCGCTGACTAGCAAGCGGGACTTTCGGCACTGTCAGGGCATGCTTGAGATATATAACGCCTCAAGTCAACCATTTTCACGCTCCTTATCACCACAGCAGGAACAACGACACTGGAAGTGTGCTTGTACGGGCTTGAATAGCGCCATGGTATTCTCCCTTGCTGATTTGTGCGTGACTCAGAAACTTTCGCAACGAACTTAGGAGGGGCTGAAGATTCGACTAAAATTTCGAGCGCTTCTTATTTTCCCTAAAAACACTAACTGCGGCTCAGAGGGCCTGCCTATTTCTGGGGGAGAGTGGTTATGCTAACGCACCGTACAAGCAACTCTCAGAACTGATGTCGTCAGATGGCACGGCCGATCTGCACTATGAATGTCTGAGCGTGAGTGTAATCATACTAAACTTCTCGGCATATGATGCGTTATTTGAACTTGGAAGAACTTCCCAGAAGCGGATGCGAAGTTTGAAGACTTCGCTTGCCAGCATTCCAGCTAGCTTTTTCTCAGCGTGTGATTAACCATCGATGCATCCGCAAGTTCTGAAAACGCTTGAAACTCAACTATTTTGCGGAATCAAGATCACAATTATGCAAGATCCTATGCTCAAAATACTCCATGAGTAGTACGGTAGCAAAGTGTCCCTTCAGGGTATGGTAGAATTCCATAGATTCCGTAGGTCAATGGCTTCATGTCTGAGTAGAATGCTTCTGCGATAACAGAGTGGCGGGCGCGATCGGAGAAAAATGAGGAACGTTTGTTGCTCATTATGAAGAAGATAGATAAAGAACAACTGATATCTATGAATAGTTCAGAATCTTCCACTGCAGATAGATTAAGTTATTTTGGTCCAGTAACGGTTCATCAGCAGCCAGGACATGACGGAAGTTTACTGAAATGTGACGGAAGTTTGTCTATGAAGCATGCTTCAGGAGGCGGGGTAATATATTATTGAATTCCAGGCTATCGCTGAACGGTCTAGTCTCACATCTTCACTCCGATGAGCAACCAACGGCGCCTCATTATCTGAACCTGGTGCATTGCCTGGCATATCGCATCATGTTTTCCGGTCTCTGTTAAAAGGGCTCACGCTGTTTGTTAGCAGGATCAAGATGGAACAAAACAAAGTGCACTGCTTATTGTCCACTTAGACTCTACTTCCTGTGGGAAGCTCTCTCCGCCTGTCTAAATGTCGCAATAAATGAATTGAAGGTGCCCTTGCAGATGAGACTTTTGCCAAACTTGGCGTATTAGAACAGGGATGGACTAACAGGATAATTAGCGTTAGAATTCAAAGTCAATTTGCTGACCAGTCTGATTGCAAAACAGGAACTTTCCTCCTCAAAAGAGTTTTCTGAAGGCTTGCCTCTGAAGTTTACAAATTGAATATCGAAGCGTGCATTCCATGCCATTAAAACGATCTTTTACTCACACATCCGGACTGGCAATCTCTAAAATCTGTCTGTCAGGCCAGAGGGATTTATACTCAAAGACCTACGGCATGATAAGCAAGTCATTTGTTGCCTACCTAACAATGCAGAGGCATGCCAATAGGGATTTGAAAACTCAATATCTAAGAACCCATAGGCGAAAAATAAAACTTTAACTGTCAACTGCATAAACTTAAATCCTCCATACCTAGATTTGAGCAGGTCAGAAATGAAGATGGAGATAGCAACCAAAGTAAATGTCAGCACACAATAATCAGCCGGAAAGGCATGTATGCACAGCGGTAAGTTTAATTAAAAATAGAATATTTTTCCCACTTGCGCACACATACACAGATATGTATATCACAGTAACAAGTAAATGTGCACATTCAAAAATCTTATAATTATTAATATTATCTAATATTATTGATCTTCGCGAGAACGGTGTCAACAGCTTTATTAATATTTATCATGGATTGGTCGCGGAAAGATGTTCGAATAATCGAATAATGATAATAAAGACCACATCAACTCATCTGAGTGGACACTGCGGCTTCTACCTTCACATCACGGATGGAACGAGAGCTCCTTGTTATCAAGCCAACGCTTTAAGGCACTCAGAACACTGGCTCAGGACCTATGGCATTTCAGAAGGTTTCCAATACGCGCACTTTGTCTTGCTCAACTATCGTTATTAGTAACAAAATGCCTTAGCCATGCTCGCTGATATAATATAGGGTCAGTCAATTCTTTATGTAAGGTCATTGAGCGACGTCATAGGGCACGCTTTGTACATTCTAGAACGTACACGGATTCGGACATCATTCCCACTTTCACCTGATAGCTTGCTGATCGTGCCAATTGCGCTGTTTTCATCATAGTAGGTAAACATCAAATCAATGAGTTACATAAACCTTTTTAAGTCATCCATCTTCGGCATTCATAGGAAAAGCCACTCATTAAGCACTCTTGGTTTCAATACTTCGAATGACCAGAGGTCAGGAAAGTTAGATTCAAATCCCGCCAGAGGCGACTCTCCACGGTAACTTGCACATCCTCGCCACAGGCCACCTGCTGGCTATCCAAAATCAATATATCCTAAATATCATGCAACACTGAATGCTTGTCAAAAATGTCTGGATTACATACAGCAAAAGTCAAATCAGGTTTCGATAACATTTAATATTCTTCAATAAAAAGTCCATTCCGTCATTTTACAGCCAATATTTTGGAAATTTCACCCTCAGGTCTGCTGCATCTCATCTTTTTGGCTAAGTGCAGATTTCAACGCATGAACTCCTCATGCGTAATAAGTATTTCGCAGATCAAAAACATGACGTTTTTTGACGGACGTAAGTTACTTGATCAAGAATTATGCTATGGGTAATTATGTATGTGTGGTCCATTAGGTATGATTGTGTGGGTGATTTGTGAGAGAAGATGTTGATAACTTAGAGAGCGTTTAGGGTTTTTTTTTTACAGACCTTCATTTACGCAGTTTTCATGTTATCCATCTTGGGTTGTTACATCAAAGACTATTGTTAAATCTGTGTTTTTCATCAGAATTTCTGCTTGGTGCTAGTCTGAAACAATTCTTAGTTTCTGTGAGGAATCGCTTCTTTACCTAATCCAAATCGTTTAGAAATTGCCGCAGAAAACTTAAAATGTTCCATTGCGTCCAATGCAAACATTCTTATATTCATAAAATTCGTTCCCAAGACATAAAAATCTATATTGTCTATATCTATATTATCTATATTGTTGACATTATATATATATATATATATATATATA
>QQSS02193401.1:0-12898 GCA_003687565.2 Craspedacusta sowerbii
TATATATATATATATATATATATATCGGTACATAGATAGATAGATTACTTTAAGCAAGGATCTAGGCAAAGTCCTGAGTAAAAACGAGCAGAGGCTAGGCAATGGAAATTTATAAGGAGTCTTTAGTTGTCCTTTTTCTGCTTCTGAACCATGGCCGACCTTTAGAAA
The DNA here is from genome assembly GCA_003687565.2 of Craspedacusta sowerbii. Lineage (NCBI taxonomy): Eukaryota > Metazoa > Cnidaria > Hydrozoa > Limnomedusae > Olindiidae > Craspedacusta > Craspedacusta sowerbii. The sequence goes on from QQSS02193401.1 coordinate 169, forward strand.
GCCTGTTTACGAAACCTGCTGTTTGCACATGCCCTTCCTCTTCGAAATGTATTAGATCATTAACCAATGTCTCATTGCTTTCTGTTAAATTTCTGGATTTAGTTAGTCCTAATGCGTCTCCAAAGTAATTCTTGGCAAGAGATTTCGACCTTGGAGAACTGCGCTTGAACAGATGGTCCAAAAGAGCACGCCTCCTTTGCTGTAAGGGTGAATGCTTGGGTCGCGAATCTCCTGAAACTTGCAACTCTCCGTGTCGGCTATCAGAGGTAGGCTCTTTCGAGTATCGACTTTTTAAATACGTCAACAGGAGCATCAGGCAGCTGAGGAAGGCGATTAGTGCGAAAAAAATCAAATAAAATTCGATAAGCCAGCTGCAACTCACTATGATTGTGGCCGCCGATGTTGCAATCCCAAAAGACTTGATGACTTCTTCATAGGATGCTTTAACCATAATCAAATTAGCACTGGATATAGTTTAAGATTCACAGCGATCCTGGAAGGTAAAAAAAGAAGGTGTGTGTCTAGCCTGATTTATTTTACCTCGTGGTCGAGCCGCAGGGCGTCAGTTTTAAGAGTAAAATCCATCGCCTTAGAAGACTTTTGTGTGGTGCAATTATTTTAGAAAACCCAGATACCATGATATGCTTTTCTAAAGTTTCTACGTCCAGACAATCACTTAGAATCATGAAATGAAGGTCCATGAACAAGCACAACAACAACAACAACAACAACAAAAGCATAAACAACACAAAAATCACTTAACCAGCATGCCCTACACCAGATCATGTTCGGGCATACGGCGTTCAGTTGTATCCAAAAAGGTCATGTACGTGCAGTGTCTTTTAAAAACTTTCTTTAGGGTATTCATACCAAATCTTTTCCGGATCGGCTTTGATGCGAATGACTTCATTCAATTACACAAGGAATTTAATAATTAAGCAGATACAGGTGCATCAGAAAAACTGACTGCTTCTATCGGTTTCGCTTCAGAGCACTAATTTGATGAAAGCCTTTAATTGTCGACCAAAACTGATTTCACAGAGGGTGAAAAAAATAAGGACTTGCGAATTCAAGTTGCTCAGAATAAATAATATGTTAAATTCGATGTCTTTAGAACTTTGTTGATGGGTATTATGGGAAAATATATATTTCCTGATGTTGCTGTTGTAATGCTTGAAATCCGCATATTACCTACCTCTCCCAGATATAACTTCAAATACGTGTTTGCACGTTTCAAGCAACTATGCACAATACTCCTTTCTCGGCGAATAATAAAAGGTTCATCCGATGTGAAAAACAGAGACTCTAATCGAGAGATGAAATATATATATATATATATATATATATATATATATATATATATATATATATATATAATTCCTTGCTTGTGCACGTAAGAATGCTTCGAGTACACTGAAAATATTTGGATGCATGTTACTTACACCTTAACCTCGACACTTGATCGCAAAAGCGCATTTCTCAGTATCCTTACGAAAATTTTTCACTCGTTATGGCATTAAAGTCGAGGCTCACTGAAGACCGACTCAGACTTAGGCTGAGATCTACCTACGAGAGCCTCGTGCTCTTGATCTGAGCTAAAGCTTTTCTCCTCTCTTCTTAGCATTAAGTCAGGAGGACAAATTATCCATTATTTATCATAGCATTGTCTGGATTTCGCTTTCGTTTGATTCACGGCATCCGTATCAGAACTTCTCAAGGCGATTGATATCTCTGGCGCTGCTCGCACGGCCAAGTACAAAGGTATTAAATTAAGAATATTCTAATTAAAATTTCAGCAGTGCACCATTCGTTGCTTGATGTAAAAAAGAAAGCTACTTGCATGGTTCAAAGGCAGCGCAAATATAGAAGCAGATATTCCAGACCTAAATGGCTGCTGAGTCTGATGTATACTTACGGAAATCATGTCCAAGTTTGGGAAGGTCACTTCGAGACATAACCTATTATTTGGAAGCTGTTGAGCTCGTGCAACAACCTGCACAAACATAAAAAAAAAACAAATTTATCGTCTAAATTCACTATTCCTGGTATGTTCAGAGCCGTAAAAGTTTGACTAGCAACCTGGTGCCTAATGTTTTGAAATTGCAAAACAGAACCTCAGAAAGTTATGCCATTTCACCAGAATAACACGCAACTGTTGACGACTAGCTTATAAAATATCGTAAGCACTGTGGCATAATAATAGAATGTTTATGAACATCAAAGGTAGCCACCAGCTGCCAAGACTCAATTTCTTGAACGAAGATGACAAGCTATTAGTGTTACCGCCATTTTTAGACTGGACGCTCACCTTGTGGATGCGACGCAGAGTTCAAAGCTTGTGTACGCTGCTGCGCTCGACGTTTCGTGGAGCGACTTAGGTTAACTTGCCTATTAGGCTTACCGCAGCGTTATGTTTTCTATACTTTTGTGATAATCTATCTAGCGTTATGTCTAGAAGTAACTGTTTGAGATCTCTTACGTCCCGGTCTTAATGGAAAGCCAACCCCAGGATAGGACGTCGTTGCTTTGCAATTTTGGATTCGCTTCTGACAACCTTCCAAATAGTTAATTCGTTATTGCTCTGACGTTGTAAATTTTTATGGGTGTGAATTTGATTTTCTTCCAGGGGCTATGCGTGCAGATAAGGTTGTCAGGGACTTGGGCAAATGGTTGCGGCATAGCATTAAGTTCACATGGGATGGCTTTATGGGAAAACACATTGAATGGACCAAGCCATACGTGCTATTCGATTTTAGTGACCCAGAATCAGTTAAGCAATTCGATTGCATCACAGATCAAACTGTGGGTGGTTTAAGCACAGCTGAGTTTATTCAGAGCTCTCATGGACGTGCTGTATTCAAGGGAAGTTTGTCAAAAACCGTTCCTGCATCATCTAATATTCAGTATAGCGGATTCTGTGGTGTTAGATCTAGGCCTTTTGTTGGGCTTTTCAATCAAGTGAAGGTCATTGACCTTGATCTTTTTGACTGTGTAGAAATCAAGTATCGTGGTGATGGGAGACCTTACTTCCTCAATATTCAGACGAAGTCTATGATAAATACAAATGATGTTTATCAGGCATTCCTTTTCACAAAAGGAGGACCATATTGGGAGATTGAGCGTATACCTTTTACAAAGTTCCTTATGACATACAAAGGATACCTCCAAGATGTTCAGGTTGATTTCAGAAATATAAGAACGTTTGGTATTTCAATAAATGACAAGAAGTCAGGGAACTTCAAGCTTGAGATTGAGTATGTTAGACTAGTGCAGATCTTTCATCAACCCATAGTTTTTGAGTCTCAAAAAGTAACACACAACCCTAAGAAGTAAATGTTATTTGTTGTTGGTTTTCATTATTTGAAATGTTCTTTGTTGTTATGCCTAGTTTTGTGAAGTTTTCTTCTACCATGTCTTGAAGATTGTAAACATCCACCACCACTGATACCTCAGGCACTCAATTATGCGTGTGTTACATTATCATATCTGGAAATCTTATTCAGGATATTTGCCGGATATTATCGGTGATACCTTATGATTTTCCAATTGTATGACATGTAAGAACACAAACATGAAGAGTGTATGGCAGTGATGGTATCATTGCAGCTGAAATTATTTAGATTTTGGCTATTTCTTGGCCTTTTGAAGGCAACCACCAAGATGTGGATTAGTTGTGCTTAATAATTATCAATGCATTCTCTTCTGCATTCTCAGCCTTTGTTAATTGTGCTGCAGTTTTTCATTGTCCTGATTGGTGTTTCAACATTTCCTATAAGTTATGTAACTCTATGTTAGGCTGATAACGATTCAGTTGTGACTATTTAGAAACCCTTTGTTATTGGTTCTGATAGAAATGACACGTTTTTGGTATAAAAGTGCTCGACAGGTCTATTTGAAATCTCTGAACGTGTCTAGGCAAACAATGCTTTTAAAGTAACTGCTTTTCATTGACGTATTCTGGTACATGGACTGATATTCTTCAACATTGACATGTAAGAACTACTCCATGTGTTTTTGCTGACTACAGAGTTTCTGGACATAATTCTTTATATCCATTTGCTACTGAATTTGCTCATTCTGATATTCCTTGTGTAATTCATGATTTGGTATATAAAGAACTTATTTTTGTTTGGTCTAACGTACCCCCCTTTCCGATGCCAAGTAACCTGTAAATCAAGTTTCCTACCTTGAGCATATTCAAAAACTTGTTTTCATTGCAAGTTTATGCAACATCCGAAGAGAATTATTTAAGAGATTAATTATCATGGTGAAATGGCTAACGTAGGTGTCGTCCCGACCAAGGGAGGGCGCAGAGGCCTTTGATTGGAGTCTTGATTGGCCATTCTTTAATTATAATGTATCAAAAGTTTTATAATAATTAAAGAATTTCCTTGATGGCACAAGGCGAGTCATTTGTGTTTGGGTCGTCTCCTCTTTTAAAACTGTAGCCTTTTTAGACTCGATTTTAGGCGACAACCAAATCTCAGCAGCTGCCGAATCTGAACACCAACGTCGTCTTAAGTGCCGTCATCTTATTTGTTTGTTACGTGTTTTTGTTATTTTTTCTTAAAACATGCTTTATTGAGTTTTATTTGTCAATTTATACAATAAGATGCCCAAGCCTTCCAAGCGAAAGCGCTACGAGTCGGTAGAGCTTTTTTCCGGACGAAAATTCGATGTATTACAGATACAGAAAATATTCGTTTTGTCTCTTCGACTAGCAAAAAAAAAAGCCACTTTCGCAACAAGCAAGCAAAATTGCGTTTGTTCTAGGAAATGCTTCTAAGAAGCCAATCCCTACAAAACTGTAACCTTATGGTAGACATTGTAGTGAACATTCAGCAGTAGCTTCTAAGCAGTCTTGCACCCCGAAGAGTCATATGTCACAGATCATCGCTGCTAATTTCGTCTGGGTACTGCCAGTAGGATCATGAGACGCACAGAATTTTATGCTTTTTTGGTGTGTGTGTGTGTGTGTGTGTGGGTGGGTGTGTGTGTGTGTGTGTGTGTGTGCGCGCTTGTACACATATGTATATATATGTATATATATATACATATGTGTGTGTGTCTGTGTGTATGTGTGTGTTTGCTACTTAGTGTATGCGTATTTCATATATGCGGTGGTTGCGTATTTGTGTATTTGAAAAAAAGCACTTCATTTTACATTAAGTTTTTTCGCCATCTCGATCGTTCCGATCCGATACGTTTGTTGCATTAGCCAGCGGTCGTTCTTGCCGAATACCCATTCTATATCTTCGGTCTCAAAAATGTCTTTCTCTGGCTTGTTGAGGTCGTCCAGTTTGACCAGGACCTGCGTTTTCGTACTCCATCCCGTTTTTGAGGCACAAGGAGTAGAATTTTCATCGCCTCCACCTGGTGTCTGCTTCGTCTGCAGACTGGCGTTGTTGTGTTGTGGTTTGCTATCGAGATGTTATGTACACTATCTTTCTGGTATGTAGTCTGTCGAGGTCTATGACGGGTGTGTTGCCGTTATCCAAGAGGTCTTGTTTGTCTTCTTCGTTGTCGTCATCGTTTCCTGTGGTGCTGGTATCTTCCATGTCAGTTGTGTCCGTTCTTTCATCGTCTGTTCCCTGTAAGTGTCAGATCCTGTATTACTGGTCGTTTGTTTGCTTTTTCGTCGCCTGTGGGGTGTGGTCGTTTTTAGATTACCCCTCACCTCCCCGCTCCTTTATATTTGTTCTGCCGTTATACTATTTTCCGCCACGGTTGCTTGCTTGTCGGTCTCCTGTAGCCTTGGTGTGCATTTGTGGGCAGGCCACAGGAGCCTGTTGCAGGTGCCTCAGGTCTCTAGTATCCGTAGTATCTAATATAATACACCTTGAAAGCCAAGCAGCTAAAAAGGAGCCACCGGAATTGCGGTTAGGTTTTAGTGAAAACAGACTGAACTTCGCCTAAAACAGCGCTGAAAATTTCTATCGTTTAGCCATGCTTTGAGAGCGCAGAAAATCTGACGTTTAACTGATCGCAGTGAGGTTACGTGGATCTCAGGAGGACAAGGAGGAAATCTCCCTTGGCGGAAAATAAAATTTGATCAAGTGAAAAGGTCGATGAATACTTCGCTCGGTAATGCAAGGACACAGCCGAAAAAGATAAAACATGTATCCGATTTCTGTATTCCCGTTTAACACAAGACGTAAAATTTTTGTTTGAGAATGTCTTAGATGAGCATTTCAAAGTTGCGCTGGTTAAAACTAGACATGGTCACTTTCTGGATTGCAGTCTCTCGGGAGTATTCATATATTTTTTTTAAATTTAGTTTATGCGTATAAGGATTTGCAACATTCACGATAAAACCACAAATAATGTTATATATGGCACTTAACAAAAAAAACCATAGCAAAAATTAAGTAATACGAAACCCCCCACGAGGAGAGCAGAGTTGATAAATCCGCAGAAACATATTAAGTAAAATAATAGTAAAACCCAAGCAGAGAGTTACGCCGACCGAAGACTAGCATTAAACCATATTTAGAAAATCCTCTTCGTATCTTCGATCAACCTGATGGTTGCGAGAAGAATTTCTGTTAACATCACTATCGCGCTCACGATGACCGTACAACAGAATTTTGCATAGCGCTTCGGTACATCAGATACCGAAAGCCCTAACATGCTAAAAACAGTGTCAAGAAGGGTGGTACGTTGGGTATCAAAAAAGCTGCATTCGAGCAAGAAGTGGGTCGTATCAGTAGCGTCGTACGATATTAAGAAATAAGGGTCCTTAATATCTGCAAAGTTATAAAGATATGTCCAAGCCTTAGTTGAGTTATATACCGAAGGCTTATGGTATGATGGATATTAAAATTAGTTTTTTTTTAATGGACGTTCCTGTTATTCAAGAACCCGCTTGTCTAAGTTATTTTGCAACGGCCGTTGAAAGATCTCGCGGCCGATGATAGATCTCGCGGCCCTATGGCTTATAAGCCCTGATGTAATCCAGGGCAAAATTTATTTTCCACGCAGTGTTTCTATTCTTGTACTTGCTGTTATAAAGTTCAATAAAGTGTTGTTTTGACTTAACTTGGGTTTCATTAAACTTCGCGGAAGCTCATAAGCAAGTGATCATGTTTTCGGACTGCAGCAGCGCCTTCTGGCATAGTGGTGTACTTGTTGCAGCAGCTCTGAACAAATGGAGAATGCTGAAAATTTGTCTTCTAAAACCGCATGCTATTTCAGGGTTGATCCGAGAATTCCTAGCTCCTTTGTAGTGTTCATTTGGATAATATTTATTGCCCCGCTATTTGGTCTTTTGTTCTAATATCGTGCCCTGAGTTAGTTCAATGTGCCAGCCTGGCACGTATGCAGGAGTTCCTACGTTTTCAATGAAGAGGTGACGTTAAATTTTTCCGATATACGCGTCATCGAAAGCTCCGTGACGTCATGCTGGCAAGCAACAGACGAGGATCTTTCTTTTTGCTGCATCAATTTTACGTCACAGCGCACAGCATTTGGTTTGTTCTATTTGTACGTATATATATATATATATATATATATATATATATATATATATATATATATATTTGTGTGTGTGTGTGTATGTAATAAATAAGTAAATAATTTATTCAATCATTCATCTCCATTGCAATAAGACGAGCACTATTGTTTGCTGCATGTTGACTTGTACAGGCTTTGCAGAATGTTTACGAGAAACGGGTATCAATCTATTGCTACAAAGCGATAGGTGTGACGTGGCGCCTTTGCACTGCAGTTACACGTTTAAGATGGCAGCCCTTGCTATTGCAGGAGAAAATCTTTTTCTAGGATGCGTTATTTTTTTTCCTATTTTCAGTGGTGAAGAAAAATGCCAAAAAAGCTCGGAAAAAAATCCATCATTGAATAGAGAGAATAGTAGAGCGTGTTTGAACAAGAAAAAGTAATACTGGACGATTGTTGTTCGTCTTACATGCTTTATATTATTTCACTTCATAGTATCTATTTATACTAGGTAGGTTCTCCAACTCGTGGTTTCTCTGTAGTGAGATTTAACTCGTCCCGGGAAATATTTCGGTTAGTAGGTATCTCTTGCCCAATGGTATTTCAACGTCAGTTTCTTTGTGCGCCGACCATTTTATAGTTTGGATTAACACTGATCAATTCTTATGCCTTACATTTGTTTTATCTCATGCACAAGGATCAAAGAGCTCAACTATATCGAACTCTATTTCTAATTAACTAATTTTGACTGCTTGAGCGAAATCGTCTAAAATGACCCACTTTAAGGTTTTGGTTCACTGAATTGTGTATGGCATTATTTTTACGAAATGTCCTATAACGAGGTTTTCGATGGGTTCATTCCTGATGCGGATGCTGGCCCATATTTATAAACAACTTGAAATGCGAATTACTAAGTAAGGAAAAAAAGCGCCGAATATCTTATTTTCTTTGTTTTTTTATATTCACTGACTAATGCATGAAAAGAGGAAAACTAACTCGATGAATTTTGGCGTCTCTTGACGAACTTCGGGATGAGGAATTCCTAGATGGGTTTGTGAACATGGATTGGACGAGCTTTTTCACAGGCGATAAAAATGTCTAGTCCTTAACTATTGCGCCTTAAGATAAGATTACGGATGTTCTTAATCTAATAGCAATTGTTTACTGATTAACGTAACCTGAATGGCATTTAGAAGCAAAATCGTGGGTTACCCGTGGAGTACTAAAATTATTCAAACTAATTCAAAGAAATAATATTATATTAAATTTTTCACTTTCATTTGAGAGCTAATGTTCTCGTGAGACGGTGTACTCGAGGTCTCTAGGGGTTTCGAGTTCTTAATGGGACTCCTAGCAGTTGCTGGTCCAGTTAAGACTCCAACCAAACGTCTCTGACGAGCCCCTTGGCCGGGACGAAACGTGCGTAAGGCTAGCCATTTGATTTTATCAAATTATTTATTTAATTAAATAAATTAATCAAATAGTTAAAATTGAATAATTATATTAAAATAATCTCAAAACGGAGCAGAATTACGACTTGAAAATATCGAATTCACGGAATGGCATGAATACTATACAAAGTCACACTAAAGTCACTAGTTGCGCTCTCCAAGAAAACAAGGTTTACCCCTGACCTTGTGACACGGAAACATCCACAGTGAGGTACTGCATTTAACAAGTATTTCTAATCCGTAGGTGCGACCCTTGATGGCAACCTAGCGAATGCTAACCATGTTTTTAAGTATTATGTATAAAAAATAATTCTTATCAGAGTATGCTCCCAACACAGGCAGCAGAGCAAATACCCTTAATCATGAACTACCTCGATGAAGAGTATACTGACGCGATTTAAATTAGCAAGGCATGTCCTCTCTCACTCACCTTCTCATGTAATTTGTCACTTGATAGCGCATGCGTTCCATCATCATCCTGTTTCAAGATTTCAAAAGTGGTCGCTGTTCATGTGATTGGTCCTAGCAAGTCGACCTGTCTGCCTTCTCTGCACCGTTAGTAGGATATTTAATTAGTAATAAGGTGTACGCAGATCTCGATAGATTAGATATCATTACCATTATGCAATTTGACAGTGATGTTGCACAGATGACGCCATTTATAACTATATCGCAGGGGTAAAAGCTAGAGTCCATCGCTTTTAAGTAGACATGAACATTTCAGAGGTTGTTTGTTCAATAAGTTGGACACAAGGCATGGGTCGAATATTATCTGGTATTTTTAGCTATAAATAATAATAGCTATGATAGGCAAGTCTCTAAGGGTTTTATCTGATATAAATGTCTGTGAGTAATCGCAGTATTCTCCTATCCAGCCTTGACCTGAATAGGTTTAACTTAGCCGTTAAAATATCTATACAGCTACGTATTATGAAAGTATATCTACAAAAGGAATGTTGGTACAGATCTTGGTACTACGTGTTCATTCCAAGAGGTATTTGCCTTTAATCTTTGTGAAAACATGTTAGAATAGCAAAGGCTAGGGAATGCCGTCTTGTCACTGTATGCCACGTGCCTAATTGGAGGACCCGATGGAAGGTCAACTTTGCAGAGCTTAACAAACGAATAGCTATGTCATGGATTGCTCCATGATTGAACTCTAAGATCTGCATTGCTCAACAAGCAGCATGACTCGTGTCTACTGTTATTGTAAATATTGCACGATATTTAGCAAAACGGACAATCTTGCAAGCGGATCCTAACACCTTTACAAGCTGTCCGGAAACTACCCGACAAGTACGTAGTTTATCTTCGTACCATTAATGCATAATTACAATTTGGATTAGGTATGGCATGGTAAAGTTGTATATAAGGCGGAAAATGTAATGAGTGTAGAAGTAGCATTGAGAAGCATATAGTCTAACAGTTATTCCAGTTTTCTTTCTAGTGTCCCCGACCAAAGAAATCCTACAAGCGAAAAAGACGTGAAAGCTCGCAGCATGAAGCCCACAATTTTCGAAGATCTCTCGTAGAAGCAACGTCAACTGGAGAATTGAAAGCTGCGGAAACGCTTTGGCGAACCAACAGCATCTACGTCGCTTAAGTTGGGCTCAAACTGGCCAACATTTCAGTTGGGGTGGTAGCTACAGTGGCTTCACTAGGGTTGCTGTGACCCGGTGCGGTAAACTCTTGGTGTCACCCCTCTAGACTTTCACTCATCACCATAGACCTTTTCCGCGTGTTCCTGTACTATAGAATGTCAGCATTGTGTCACTCGGAGCGGCCCACACTCCCCCCTTCCACCCTCCTAGCGACGCTACTGGGTAGCAACACGTCAGTACATTCTTTACCTCCTGCCTATTTCATTCATACTTCTATCCCAATGTGTGACATATTTTGATAACTCTTCTGTAAATTTTTGATACGCAGCTTTGGGAAAAGAGATTATTGTTGGTTTTGTTGTTGTTGTTGTTGTTGTTGCTGTTGTTGTTGTTGCTGTTGTTATTGTTGTTGTTGTTGTTGCACATATATTCCGATCAGCATTATGTTATGTCAACGCCCCTTGCTGATTCTCGCATAGGGCAGATGGCCAAGTCTGTTTGCCATTAGTTCTTCAAGCATTGTTTATTCTTAAGCAAAAAATCATCTGCATTTGAACTACTGCTGCTAACGACTCAGCGAAGGACCTTCAACAACCATTCGAGAAAGGGTTAACTTCAATTTATTTCAGAGCTAATTATATCGTTTCAAGGCGAAGCGTTTTATTTATAGACAACAAACAGTTTATTTTAATTAATTGGACAACTCCCACGCTTTCCCACACCATTGTCTTTGTCAGCTACCATAAAATTAACCTTAGGTTGAATGCCTGAACGCAAGAGGCGCTATGGAAATGAAAAAAATTTAATCTACACAGAAAAATTTATAACTTGTTTATGACTGGTCCTCACTGTTTTTTAACTTCATATATAGCCAACCTGAAGACAAAAGTACCTATGTGCCTTTGTAGAGCTTTTATAGTGGAGAGTTATTGTGAAAACATCAGTAAAATTAGGGATGCAAGATGTTTCATTACGCAGATTAATTACCACAACGAGGCGGCGCCTCAACAAGAAGGACTGCTACTTGTCAAGACGACAAATAATGTTGCTTTCAAGGCAGCGCTTTTAAATTAATTCAGAGTCTCGTATTCCGAAACTCAATTTATTGAATTCATTCTACTGAATTCATTTCATTTTCGTCTTCAATTCAATTTATTGCAGCTCCGATTCGTCGCCGGCAAGTTTATTGATCGGGCATTCTTTTCCTTTCTTTCGCAAGAATTCTCCAACTAATAAAACATTATTTAAATAATAAATAACAAAAATACATATGCAGTAAATTCTACTAGTCCGGGTAACAATACAATATCTTCTTATGACATGGTTCTCTGAGAATGCCTTTAGACATTTTGTTTACAACTTCGATAGTGTGCTGTCTCAACTTCTTTAAGTTTGATAAAATGACCGTTATTAGGGTCTAATAGTGCATATATAATACCGTATAAAAAGTGCAAGGTCAGCGAGGTCCGTTTGGGGTCCTTAGTACATGTCGGCCCTATAGAGGTAATCGTATTAAGTCAATGTATATAATAACTATGCATAATAACCATATGTATATGATATAATATACGAGAACTCCATGTTCGGCTTTCAGCGAAATCGGGATTGTAACATGGGGGTTGGGGAGAAGGCTCTGAGAAGTGACCGGGGATCCCAGCGGACAAATTTTCATTTCCTGGCCACACAATCTTATCACGGCAATCAATCTGGGCACAAATTGCACGAAGAAGTCGTTTGGGAGACGAGTTTTTTTTTTTTTTTAGGGTGACAGCACTTCGAGTCTTGCAGAGGCGCAACACCTGGTGTTGGAGTGGTCGCGCGCCATACGTGATTTTGAATATAAGTTCGTAGGTAAAATTGAATAGCAGTGTCAAAAAAAAAAATGGATCTGAAGAGGCTGGTTTGTTTTCCTTCGTAACCTGTCCTGGATTGTGCAGTGACTACGTGCATTGTTATCGTGTTTTTAGAGTAATTCTCAAACTGGTCGTCTGGTGCAGCGACTGAGCAGGAAGCTTGTCAAGTTCGTTAATTCGTCGCTCGCACTTTATACGTTGGCTTCATCCTTTAACGCTCTTGACTGGAGCACCGCAGTAACTCACGTTTACAGTTTCTCCGATTGTGCGGAGACTGCAGAATGCCAATCCATGCTTTTTCGCTATAACGTTTTCCCGAATGTAAATTAAGCTACGGTTTATATAATATAGTATATATATATATATATATATA
>QQSS02193412.1:0-26295 GCA_003687565.2 Craspedacusta sowerbii
ACACTGCAGTTAGCTTAAAAAGAGCTAAAGTGCGGCTTTCGAGTAACACAACATAACAGATAAGCATGCTAAGAAAACTTAACAAAAACACAGAAAACATAGAAATGATAGCGCCTAATCGCAGCACAATCACAGCCCAGAGCATTTCGTGGATGGAGTGACTTGCTAGAATGATGCGAAGTGTGTTTTTGGTGAAAGAGTTGTGCCATGACATGTATTCTGAGTCGACAAATTGTTGTGCACGCGCCGAATTACTGTTACAAACAAGCTCTGATAAGTCAGAAAAATCACAGTTCGACAGGCAAAGAGCACCCTTATTCTCATCTATAGCGGCAAGCAGGCGATGTGCGTGCGTATCAGTGCGGGGGTTGATGTGCGCGGGAGTACGGGGGGAAGGTGAAGTGCGAGCGTATGGGGCTATCGTATCAGAATCAGTGTTTACAGGGTTATGTGATGCCGGGGAAACTTCAGAAGAAAGTTCGCAAAGTGAAGCAAGCAATGCCTTGTACTCGGGCCGCTTCCTTTCACACTTTACAGATTCGAAGCTGCGATGACGAAAAGCCGGCAATTTATGTAGAATTTTGTTGATATTGTGAGACTTGGTGTGCTCGATTTCAGCTCTTGCCAACTCGCTCACCGTTACTCCAACTAGATGCTTCGCTTTCGGTAGTGTGGTACCAGCGTGATAATCTTCGCCCTTCGTGAAGAGAAGCGCCTCGTTGGCTTGAATAACTGGTTATGTAGAAACGGCATGAAAACATTCTTACCAGCAGTTATACTTCGCTGTGTAAACTCTATGTAATGATATACAGTCGCCAGTTCAATCAGTAAATTGAACATTAGTGAATAAATCATCTTACTTCGTTTAGCTACTGTAAAGTTGAGTCCGTGCGGTGAATGCATTCTTCGCAGCGAGGGAGAATTGATTGCTTGATCGCTTGCTACTCCGCTCCACACGTCTTACGCGCTAAGTGTCGAGGCGGGAACTATCCACCATATTGTTTTAAGCATTTTTAAGCTTAATAAGTGTCAGGCTTAGAAGTTCATTTGACAAGCCTTGCTGATCTAGGGCATTACGCTCTTGTCTGCTTTAAGAGAGATTACCAAGACATCTCTTAAACAAATCTTAAAGAAATCTCTTACCACGAATCTCTTAAACAAGACAAAAAAGTGATTTGAGAGATTGCGTCTGCTGGTTCTTCATCGATAAGCTGCGGCTGGGTCTTCTTTTTAAAACCAAAAAGACTTAGATAGCTTAATCCTGCACTACATACTTACTTAGCTTTACTTACTTGAACTGTCTTCATCATACTTTGCATCCTACAAGGAATGAAATAAACGAATTGGTTCACCTTCACCTTCCTCTTTTTTTAAATTTGTCCGGTTGTCATGCAGTACCAGCGAAGGAGCTGGTGCCGTTATCTTTCACAAATTATCGTAGCGTACATTCATAAAGTTAGTAAATTCCTTCTACATATAAGAAATTAAAATAGGTAACAGATACAGTTATTACCTGCTCCATACCATGGTTAAGAATACTTAAACAAAGTCTTTAAAAAGGTCGTTTTGCCGTCTCGCGTGACTCGTCTGCAAATCCAAACAAAAGGCGGTATCTCACAGAATTTCAGTAATTTGCGTTTGCTTACTATTCACGAAGACGGGTTTGCAAGCCTCGGTCGTGGGGTGGATTTTATCTGCGATTTCGTTTATCAAAAACAAAAACATTATCAGCCTACGTTAAGGTATATATGCGAAATTGTTGGCGTAGCCACTGAGTGCAGGGCCTACAAGCAAAAGGGCTTGTAGTACAAGAAATGTGATAAATATATGAATGCTGGCGGTAAGAAGGTACAGCCGTTAGAGCAGGTTCTGCGTGGGGGGGGGGGTAAATAAAATATTCTGAAAATATTCCAAATTTTAACAAATAAAATGTCACAAATATAAAAAGAAAGTCAGTGCAACTATGCGCAAGGAATCGAAAGTTGTAGAGGAGGATACCACTTTCAGTAGAGCATAACGTCGCGTTTATAGCAAAAAATTCTTTGAATCTTATAATGTTATATTTCCTACGGGAAATTTCAAAGTGTAACGAGAGAGTATGTTTGATGCGGTTTGTGATGGCGGTCCAAGCCTGGAGCCCCGAGTCTACTTTCTGCTCATGATGGGCTTGACGTCAGCTTCGCCATATTTCATGTATACTGAATGCAATGATGGTGTGTATGAGCCGTTGTTGGCTTCTTGTGAATTGGGGGTTCAGTATTCTAAGCATTAAGAGTGGTTGGGCAATATTTGTTTGTGACCCAGTTATCTTATTTTAAGCATGGACTTTTTTGAAACATTCAACGGTACTTCACATTCAGCGATGCATTTGCTGAAGGTTTCGTCGACTGTTTTGCATACTCTAAAAAAAGGTGATCAAAGACCTTTAGGTCTCGTAAGGTTCTTAAGTTGTTTTTTTTTTTCATTAACTCGCAATTGGGGAATATGCGGTGTCTATGTTTCCATAGAATTTCTTCGCCAAACACGCCATTGTCAAGGGGAATGCACTGAAACCCTCGGCGTGACGAGCTAAACTTAAACATTGCTGTTTACCATTCAAAAGCAACTTTACGTGTGACCAAGGTACAGTCTCCCTGGTGCATTATGCGTTTTAGTTTTGCGCCATCTCGTTCACGACCAGGTTGGATTTGTTGAATAATTACGTGACGTCACATCTCAAACACGTCTAAAAATTGGTCATAAATGCATCTTGCCGAAAAGCGGTACAAGATGTCGTAAATAAATACATCTTAAAGACATCTCAGCGAAACGCAGACGAGATGCATAGACATGATATGATATGATACCGAGATGATAAACAACCGGGGAAGGGGCACAACTCTCGAACCCAGGACAGAGTGTTCCTATATTTTCTAATAACAAACTTAAATAACTAGAGCACTTTCCTTTTCGTGGCCAAGTTTCTCAAAACTCATGCCGTCCGATGAACCGTAGGACTGGCCGATCCGCACTTTGCCTTCCCTGACTGTCTCTCTCCGACTATTTCTGAAGACCAAAATCAATATCTTTCTATCTGCACATGCGTAGCGCCACCAACACCACCTACTAAGCAAATTAATGTTTTGTTTGTAAATACTTCTGATGTGCGTCATGGTGGCATTGTCAACTCTACTTCGTGCTGGTGATCCATCAATCGGAAATTTGTTTTTATTTGCTGCGACGCAGAACTGAACTAAGCGGTCATAAGAATCTTTTTCATCACCTAGACCAATCTCTTAAGACTTCTATGTACTTCTGGCATTGCTTCTATGAAGAGAAGTAAAAAATAAGGGACTAATATGTTCCTTACCCAAATCTCCAGGGAAGGTCCTCTCAACCCTCCCAATAAGTTATTTGGTCCCAGATCCTGCGTGCCATAGGCTAGTTGTAGTAGCAGAGTTATTGCTTAATTGCACTGTCGGCGTCCGATACGAGCAACTTGCTATCAATGCCGACTCGCTTATTTCAGAAAATCAATGCTGCGAGGAGCAATAGTTACCCAGCCACCACTTCTGCGGCAACTGCGGCCACTGCGGCCACCTCTCCAACAGAAGTCGTCTTGATGCATCCCGCTAAGGCACTCGAAATGAAGATTCATCGTGCAGTGCTCGCACCTCTTCCACGAATGAACACGAATGAGCAGATCTTTACGCAAGTGAGAGCCGATTAATCTAATTAAGCTTCTCAGTGCGTCACCGTCCGTGCCATTCGCGAGTTGATAGTTTTTTATACTTCTCAGTGTTCGTGCAAAGTTTCCGACCCTCTGCTCTGTCAACTACTACGCCACTAATTTAGAAAGCTGCGCTAAACTCAAGCAACCCGGACGCTCCGTCTGGGTGGAGATTGTCTTTCGACTGCGCTCGAGCGTACAACACACTCCCCAAAGCTGCTTGACTTGCGTCAATATAACCTACCCAGGTAACATTTTGCCCTTCCGCCATCTCGAAACATAAACAATATTTGGGAAAATCAATTATCAGCCAACTACGAACGAATGCGACCTGCTGTTGAGACTAAGTATCATCATTTTTGACTTGTAAAAGTGCGTAAAATGCGTTTCAGTAAAACAAAGAAGAGACAAAGATAGCCCAGAGGATCATAAAAGGGAGTAATAAGCTGTAAACGCTCACACTTTGTCATGAAAAGACTATCTGAGACAGCGAAAAGAGCATCAAAACGGAGAACAAAATTATCTGCCTCCTTTTTCCGCACAACGCCAAGAACTTTCAGCTCTCTGACAATCCTCGGCAACTCAATCGGTATTTGTGAAGCTTCTACAAAGGAGATATACATGACAGCGATTCTAGTTCTCTCGACACACGATACTAAACTGCTCTCAAGCGTCTGCGAATTCTAACAAAACTTCCTTAAAGTAAAGCCACCTTCCTTTAAAATCGCCTTGGCCACTGAAAACAACGACTATTAGAAACAACGAAATGAGTTTTAGCTGCATTGTCTCGTCCAGTAACTAAGCCATTTACATACATCTATCTACGAACAACCCAATGATGAAAGTAATACAACACACACAACTCTTACATGAATCACCACAACTACTGGCCGCCTGGCAAGCCACCTCAACGCCTCTACGAAGCAAAAGCATTCACGGCCAACCCACTCCTCCACACATACACGACACAACACCAACCAACCACCCATGCGCACACGGCAAGATCCTGAGGCCTAGGGATATATGCGTCGTAAGCTGAATACTCAGTTTTAATATGTTTTCCAGCGCAAGTGAACTAAATCCGAAAGAAGTCTTAAGCTAGTGCCGTCATGGCGAGTATCGATGAAATAAAATTTCCCTGGATGAAAATGAATTCCTGTTAACTTTGCGAGGTGCTAAAATGTCGTTAGAATATAGTTGCTTGCTTTCATTCTAAACTGCACACAACGTCACCCGGACTACTCCTTGTAGGTCAGCGCTCATCCCCAAGTAATTTGTTAGGCACTTTCTGTCCTGGGGTTTCTACCATCGGTACCATGGTAGAGTCCCCAAGTACAGATTGCTTACAGTGAAGGTCGCCAGGTCTTCTCAACCCTTCTAATAAGTTACTTGGTCCCGGATCCTGCGTGCAATAGGCAAGCTGTTGTAGCACAGTTAGTGCGTAAGTGCGCTCGCGGCGTCCGATAGTAACTTTTCAGACTTTTAAAGCAATTCGACAATGCGGAAATACACGATCTTACTTATTGCTACCAGCAGTTTACCATGATAAATATCTCCTATGCATAAGTTACTACAACTTCTGATATCAAAATACACACGGACAAGAAAGTAGAGTTTTCTTAGAACTTTTAATCCTTGGCAACTATTCCCATTGCTGCGAACCCGAGATTGGAATTCGAGAGCTGACCTGTGAGTGAGAGCACTATATAATATTATATTATACATTAAACTTTAATGCAATACAATATCTCAATACGCGCTATTGTATTAAATCATTCTATTTTACTTTATTGACATGGTACTATATCATTTTACGACATAATAATGATACTACCCATACTGTGTGATGTCATTAAGAATAATGCTAAAAAATGGAAGCCGATATCGCAACCATCAGCTCTTGGTCATGCTTGCAAATCAACCAACACTATCTCAGCAGTAAGTATCACTTTAATTCCCATTGCGGTTCTCTTACTTATTTGTCGTAAATCCCCGACCACAATGGCCCGTGTGACATTATGAAATATGCCGCTTAGTATACTCTACTGCAAGCACTTAACCCAATCGAGTGTTAACTTGAAAAGAGTGGTAAACTTTGCAAAGAACCATCGGCTAAGTCTCTCCATAGCCAGGTCGGCACTGGTATAGCAGTATTTCTGCAGGAAAAAGCTCTAACTGTGATTTCCTACTAAAGTCTGTCTTGTAGATAGCCTATTTTATCCAGTCAATCGAGAAAGGGACCTATCAGGTCTTAAAATGTTTGACTCATTTCTTGCTTGTTTGAGTGTCTTTTAGATGAGCATCCTAGTTTTATGAAGAATTTGAATCGTGACAAATCTGGTACGAGATCTGGTCACCTTGAAGTTCGTCGTGAATGAGTGATGTGCGAATTAGATCGACCACAATCTGAAGAACTTGAAGGGCAAGCTTTCTGTGTGAGCTTCCTTTAGAAAAGCATTGGAATCCTAATGACGTGATTTTGATAAACACAATCTTAGAGCCGGCGACACTAATGATTAGACTCGTAGAGTCAAATATAGCGCCGAATTCCCATGGACAGTACTACTAACTCATCCACTGACTTAGTGGCTTCATTGCGAACAAGAAGGGCAAGAAAGATGGTTGATCAAACATCTACGAAACAAGAAATTTTCGAAGCAGGAAGACCTGAGAGGCTAAGGTAAGCTGAACATTAGTAAAATGAAACAAAAAGGTAAGTCTCTCTTGAAAGTTTGGACAGTAGCGAGGAGCCTGTTACGTTAAGCAGGCACTAGGTTTGTGATGATTTCTCTCCTATGCAATTGGACAACGATCTCCGTGTATTGTGTTTGCTGGTTACCTATCTGATTTTGCATTGCTTAACTGCTTTCATTTTGATGACAAACTGGAAACTTGGGCTAATCCTGCCTCGACTATCCAAGATTATGGAATGTGTGGAGGAGCCAAAATTCTTAGTCACTTCAGTAAATTTCAAGGCCTTTCTACTTTGTTCTGAGGATGGTTGTGTGCAACCTTAGGTACACGCTGCCGGGAGATGACTTAATGGATTTGTGATAGCAAGTTAAGGTTTGAGAGTCGCTCAGGAAGCGTTGCGAGGGAAGAAGGATTAGGCAGTCCAGGAGCAGCATGTGACTTAAACTGCATTTCCTTGTGACTGAAGAAAAACTTTTGATTGGAACCTATCCGTGATGGTCTGTTAACCTTTTTATTGCCGACCTTAAAATGATGTGTTACAAGTGCGGGGCGATATGGCGTAAGTAAGGTTTACACGCTCAAGAGGTGTACACGAGCCAAATATAGCACCGAATTCCCAGCGACAGTTCTTCTGGGAACGACGATGCCATCCTACTTACACAATGGCGCCTTACTGATATACGTATGTGAGGACAAAAGTTCGAAATAGGACTCGCCCCACTGACTTTGTGGCTTCATCGCAAACCAGCAGGACAAGAGAGAAGGTTGCTCAAACATCTACGAAATTAAGGTAAGATAAAGGCACATAGAATGATACGTAAAGGTAAGTCACTCTTAAAGTTTTGCCTGTAGCGAAGAGTCTGTTACATTAACCAGTCGTTTGGCTTGTGGTGATTTTTCTGCCTTGCAATTGGACAATAATAGCTGCGTATTGCGTTTGCTGTTTACCTCTGTGATTTTGGATGACTCTAACTGCTTCCAATACGATGGAAAATCTGGGCGAATCGAGCCTCGACTATTAAGGATTAAGGAGTGTGTGGAGGAGCCGAAATTCTTAACCGATTCTTCTGCTACTTTAAAGGTCTACCTTAACCTTATTCTAAAGATGTTGGGGTGTACCCTGAGGTACAGGCTGCGGAGAATTATTCTATAGATTTGAGATTGGCTCATGTAGCCGTGCGAGGGAAGAACGATTACGTAGTCCGGGAGCAGCAAGAGACTTGACTTCTGTTCCAATTGACGGAATAATCTTAATTAGAGACTATCCGTGATGGTGTTTGGAAGTAGTTTGTCTTCGCACTTTTGTGCCTTTGTAGAAGATCTTTGTTTTTAGTGCTATATCGGTGTGGTAAGGCTTATCGAAGGGCTCTACACATAAGTACAAGTAGGGTAGTGAAATACGATTGAACCATCTCCATCTTCAAAGAAGCGCTATAGCAGGCTTTTACTGTGGAGGATAACAACTTTCTGGAAAGGAAAACTAACCGTTACTCGTCTAATTTTTTTTGTCGCGCTATATATGAAGGGTCGCTGGCAAGTTCATTAACGGCGCTGAATATTCCACTTGCTTAATTTAGAGTGTATTTTGTGGACATGTCATCAATATCATCTTTAAGGAGGTAGAAAATTGTCACAACAATCTTCACGGCCCTGAATATAAGTAGACGCCAATCTTTACGCTTCGAAGCAGAGGTTATACTACAGGTAAGGGACAGGTGAGCCAGTACTGCTTGGACAATCTGTAGTATATTTTACGTGTATACATGATATATTTTGTTATATCATAATATATTGCGCTATATTGTATTATATTAATTACTATATAACATTATGTTGTATCATATTATATTGTGTTATATCTAAATGGATTATGTATTTTTATGTTCCATTACTCATCATTTATATTACATTAAATTATATTAACTCATATTATATTATGTTAAATTTTGTACTATTATTTTAAATTGTTTTAAATAATTTGATTTTATATGAGAGTGCATTATATGAAAGTATATCTTACTATCTATACATTGCACTGTTTATATTACTTAATATTATATTTTTAATGTTATATTGCATTATATTGTATATATATATATATATATATATATATATATATATATATTGTATATATATATATATATGTTATATGCATTATATTGTGTATTATCATATTTCATTGTGTTTAGCATATTAGAGGATGTTATATTATTTTCTTTTATGTCATATTGCATTATATTACCTTATCTTATGCTGCACTATATTGTGTTGTAATAAATTATATTATATTTTCATACATATTAGATTATGTCAATTGATGTTATATTACATTATGCTACATTATATTATATTACATTGTACTATATCATATTACATTATATCATATTTTATTATATTATAATATTATAATCAATCATACATAATATTACAATCAATATATAATTTTGAAATTGTCATTTTGTTTCGAAGTAGTGACGCCTCGGACGGAATGAAGTTTTTAAGGTGTCCGGTCGTTAGAGGATCGGATTGTCGAAGGTCAAGTTTGCTGCCCGTCCGTCTTCCATGAATACATTTTACCTTTCCTCAAGGTGCTTTGCGCTTTCTACGCTTCAGAGCCATATAGAGACATATTATATACCCTGTTACGTTCATTGACTACGAGACTGATACATACTTAAGGAAACATTTGACGGTATTTTGAAATTTTCGCGACATGCTTAGACCTAACGTCAGTTTCAAGCGAATAATGTTTATTTTTGGAGCATAGAATTTCACAGAAAGAAGCTACTGGCCGGTTGACAAATTGAAGTAAAGGCCAACCACGTCAGGCAATCTTACTAACTGGTCTCAACCATGACTGCTTCCGCCTTGCCAGGAGCGAATACTACGTGAAGGCTCTACACAATAAAGAAAACATTTTCGTGTGTTATCTGAGCGTTTAACTTGGGATTAACATAATACATGGAGTGCCTGCTTGATCCGCATAATTGCCTCGCATAATGGCCTTGCCAGGTCAACGGTCCATGATGTTACAGCTTCGGAATTGCGGACCTGCCCACAGCCCTACTGTAACTTACGACGCTGCGTAATTCGTGCACGTTCACCAAATTTCCAAATGTGCTTCGCCAAGTGAGATTCGTCTGCTTTGCGTTCATTTCAAATGGTTTCTCATGATTACGCATGCGGCACTACTGGCAATTTCCTTGGCACCTTACTTAAGGTGAGCAGCCCCTGTCCAGGGTTGGTCACTGTCGGTTTTGTAAGCAATCGATTAGAACAGGCCTTTTCCGTACCTTGCAGAACGAGCCGGCCAAATGGAAGTATTTAGAACTCAATGGTCTGTTGTAGACCTTCCTTTCTTTGCTGCATAATTATACTAGCTAGCTTTCACTTTCATAGCATGTCTGACCATGGAGTAACTGAAGCGCTGCCGTAAATTGTACGCCCTCAGTCAAACTAGGCTGAAGTATTGTTGCCACCCTGGCTTACCGGTCTCCTTCATAGCCCAGAGGACGCGTAAAAGTTCCGAGTCTGCACCTGTACATCAGGATTTGTACTTGCACTCTGTTATAATGTGAACCCAAGTAAAGGGGCGTGACTCGACTTAAGACCAAGAATCAGGAGACCTTTCTCCTATATAAAATTCTCTATTGCTATTCTCACTATCTATGCCTCCCGCTTACTCTCCATCTCTACTGCTCACTCCGTGGCGCTATATAAATGACCGTGCCAGCCAGGAGCGTAACACGGCTGCTAGGGGGCAACCACCTGTCCTAGCTGAACATGTCAATTCTGTCGATCCCGCTCTAAGCTCGTCAAATCCAAAGTACTCAGCGTTTTCATTTTTAAGTGACCGTCCTCAAGCGCCGAATTGGCTACTTTTACAGATCATTAAAGGTTGTCGGGGTCCCTAAGGTCGTAAAACAGTATCCCGTTTTTCGCTCTGTCAGTGGGCTATAGCATCTGGGTATCTGGCCATGCCTGTCCTTAAAAGACATTCGTTTAAGTAAAATGGTTGCATGTTATACTCAAAGCTATACCTACAGGCATTTGGAGTACTGCAGTTAGCAGCGCAGCAGTGTAGCAGCTTAGCTAACAGTTTAGAAGGATGTCTGGCCCTTTTCTCCATGGCGAAGGTGTAAAGTAGCCTTCCATGATTTCGAACACACTGTTGTCTACTAATGGTTTCAACGCTATCTTTAGCAATGCAACTGGTGATTCCGAAATCGCAACGAGAGAGTCAGAAACGCCTAGGTTCGTGCTTACATCTAATAGGAACAGATCAAAGTGCGCGGAATCATTAAGAACTGTCCATGCTTTGCGAACTTACCACTTATCCGTCAGTCAATTGGGACAGGTGCACCAAATTTAATGCTTTTGGAGGCCTAAACCTTGCTGAAGGCACTTGAACCTGCAACCCTGCCGAGTAGGTCAGGCGTTGACAAAACTGTGTGGAGATGAAGCCTAGCAGCAAAAACCTTTGCTAGGAGCACCTACCATGACATCCGGGATGACTATGAACGTTGGCTGGACAGGTGCATGTGAAGACCGACTTAGAAGGCCATCTTGTGCCTTCCTATGTAAGCAACCCGGGTAGACAGCGTTCCGTAAAGAAAGCTGCCATTCTCGTTTGAATGCTAGTGCTCGTTCCAATTTTCTTCTGATTGCTTGTGATCTTTCTTGCTAATGCATTCTGCGCCCCCCCCCTCCCCTCCGTCAAGCAGATTGCCTGTTAGTAGATACTCGATTGGACACACGATTAATTAGCTCATGATGAGGAGTGCAACTATAATTTCGTTATCGCATAATAACTTGCGCTGATGTCGCGTATGAAGGCGAGAAAGCGTTGTATTCAGATTTGCAGCACTGCCAACAGCTTTCAGACAAAGATACATTCGGATTCAGTTGAGCATGAAGCAAGTAAAACTTTGAATTATGTCGCCTATGAAGGAGAAGAAATGGCAGTGAATATACAGTGTACCATATCTGCCAAGAACACCCGTTTCACGTCTCGTCAGCTCATTCGGGCAAAAATATATTGGGCCGGCCCTCACGGATAGCCATACTTCCTTTTTGTTCCATTCTGTACCTTATACTGCTTCAGCCATGAAGGTGAAGACAAACTTCTATTTAGCTTCATCACTGCAAGCAAAATTCTATTCACTTCTCGTCTTCGCCCATCAGGGAATAGAAAGCAAAGATTGCGTTTACCTCTCTGGTCAGATGCACAATATTTTCTTGTCGATGAAGTAGTAGAGATTCGTTTTGGGGACAAACACTGGATTAACTTCGAATGAGATTTCTATCAAACCGAGGAATAGGCGATGCTTAGTTATCTGACTAAAGAAGCGCTGGATTTATTGCCCGTCTGGGCGAAGATTACGTTTGTTTCAGTTGCCTGCGATTTGGTTGCCTATATCGATATAGCTGTTCATCGGACACAACTTTTGTTTGATTGAGTAGCCTATCATGACGATGATTAGATGCGCGGAGTAAAACTAGGCATGGGTTCCTGTGATTATGATGGAAACTATGCGGTAAAGGATTTCTTCTGTTAAGCCTCCTTTCTAGGGCGTAGTAAACTTTCGATTTTGTTGCCCATCAGGGTGAAGATTACTTCCATGAGGTTGCCTGTAAAGGTGGAGGTCTCTTGTCCTGCTGGATTTACTTCGTGTGAGATGCCTACCAAGCCGAGGATGCTGTAGTTATCTGCGTAAAGAAGGATTCAGGATAGGATTCAGGATAGGATTCAGCCCATCAGAGGGAAGGAAGGACTATGGTTTGTTGCCCATCTTGGCAAAGATTATGGCGACTGTAGGATTCGGTTCGGATACGTGACAAGCGGGAGATGAAGTTCGTCACGGCTTTCCAGGATTGTGATGAAAACGATGGATTTACTTATCCATGGTGTTAAAATTTAGCTTTAATCAGTACCTTATCAGGGCGGAGCAAACGTTTGGTTTTTGTTGCCCAGCATGGTGAAGACTACTTCCTACTCGGTTGCCTGTTATGTGGAAGTGAAAATCGTTTCGATTGCCTTTGATGGTGAAGAAATAACTGGATTTAGTTGTCCGTCGTGCTGAACTTTCGATTTTGTTGCACAGCTGAGCGAAGATGACGTCCCATTCGGTTGCCTGTGAGGGTGCTGAGGACGTTAATTTTAGTTCTACATCCGGAAAAAAATCTTTTGGACAAAGGAATCGTCTTGCTTTGCTGCCCATCATAGCAAATATTACTTTCGTTTGCGTTCGATTCGGTTATCGTCTTTAATTATTGCCTACGAGGGCGAAGAAAACGTTGGTCTTGGATTTCCTTCGGGCTAAACTTCTGATTTTGTTGCCCATCAGGGCGAAGATGACTTTCGATTCAGTGGACTGTGCAGTCGAAGAAACTTTTGGTTTTAGCTCTGAATCGTGCAAGAGGATCTTCAATTCAGTAGCCTATACGGGCAAAAAGTGTAGTCCTGTGTTGCCCATCATGCAAAGATTACGTTCTTTGACGTTTGATTCTGTTAATGTTGAAGATGAAGAAGCAAAACGGTGAAATTTGTGCCTACGAGGGTAAAGAAAACTTGGATTTCCATCGGGCTAAACTTCTGATTTTGTTGCGTCTCACTGTGTTGCCCATCATGCGAGGATTTCGTTCTATTGCTCTGTATTCGGCTGAACTTTGTTGCCTTTAAAGGCGAAGAACATAATGGATTAATACATTCCTTGGCCAATAAGAGCGAAGAAAACAATGGATAAAGATGTGCGTCGGGCGACAGATTTCTATAAATTGAGTAGCATTGAATTCGATTTGAATTCGATTAAGCTCCTTTAAAGCCAGCAAAAAAATTCAACCCGGGTGCCTATGATCGCAAGGAAATGGTTGAATTTAGTTTTACGTCTTGGAATAAACTCGTCTAAGCCAGTAACCTGTTAGGTTGAAGACGAGTGTAGAGTATCAGGCCGAAGAAATCGCACTGCTTGGTTGTCCATCTGGGCGATAGATGGCGCCCGATTTGCTTGCCTATGAATAAAACTGTCGACTCGTTTGTCCTTGGAGGTGATAGAGAACATTTACATGGCGTAAGAGCAAGGGCTTGATTCGTATGCGCAGTAAAGGTCTCCTTCATGTAACTTCTCACTCAGTCGTCCTCCGGGGCGTGGAAGATGTGTCTGCCCGATGGAACATTTCCTGGTTAGAAACAGGTGACATGAAAGGATAGATTACGGAAAATTTATATAGTAGATGTGTATGTTTTTGTAACTGTAGATGAAATGCTGAAGACGCTATAAATGTGCATCGTAATCTTTTATTTACGTGCAACGAATGAGTACAAGAATCATAAGGTGCGTAATCGAACACGCTAATAATATAGAGATAGAGGGTTAAGGAACTTTTAGACAACATTTTTTGAAAATTTCAAAGAAATAGTTGAAAAACTGCCAAGATGGGAGGAAAGTGTACAGCATCTTGGCGTCAAAAATATGGCGAATCTTAGACACAACCCATAAGTACAATAATGATCATGATCTTGATTTGAAACAAGGTTTATATGAGAATGATGACATAATAAAATATAGGTAACTTTGCTTGTTCGCAAATGTATGCTGACATTATCATAAAACAATCATGTCAAAACTCAAAGAGCATACAGTTTGCTGCACGGCTGCGAAAGATGGACGCTTCAGAGAAATTTTTGAATTTCATCAATGTGAGCATTAAGCAATGTGAACATTAAGCAATGTGAACATCCATCAATGTAAACATCCATCAATGTGCAATGTAAGCCGATGTTGAAGCTGTTTCTTCATCAGAGTTAATGCCTACAGTAAAGCTAAGGTGACACAGTAAAGCCCACGGAGCACCAAATGGACGGATGAACCTGCCGCCACAAGCCTACGAAACAGCAGCTCACCTCCACACTTGCGCAACCACCTAAAGCTTTAAAGCTTTAAAGACTATAAGAAATATTAAAAACGAATGTAAGATATCTTACCGCTACCCTGAAAGTACGGCTCTGTAGATTCTGGTTTCTAATCAAATAACACAAAGAAACCTAGCAAAAACGCGTTCTAAATCGGACGATTTGTGATGGAGTCAAGACTGCAACGCTGCTGGCACCCACGCTGCAGTAACATTGCACAACCACATTCCAACTAAAATAAAGTATACTAAAACTGCAACAATAGAATATAGATGATGGACTGACGGTGCGAGACAGTGCAACACTAAAATAGTGTGACGAAAGTTGCATATATCGATTAAATCCGAAGAAGCTTATTCAGTCTGCAAACAGAGACATGGTGAACCAACAGCGCAGTAAGAACAGTGAGGGGCTTACCTTGCGATTTGTTTAGCGTACTTGGACTTCGAGAACACTAGATAGTTACTTGACCTAGATGCGAACTAGAGACTATCGTAAGCGGGCCATGCAATTCTGAAACACCATGCAATATAGGTGTTCCTTTGGCGATACGAACGCATTAATACTTCTTTTTTTTTTGTTGTCTATAAAAATGAAGTCCATTGACAAAATTGGGTTTTGCAGACGCTTTATTCCAAATCACTTGAAATTGGTAATTTGGCCTGCAACCGTTACTTCCATGTAAAATGCTGCAATATTAACTCGGCGCAATACCTTTCGAGTAAACCCTTACTTGTCTTTCTTGCATAGCAAAGGCATTGCTGTGACAATGTCCTGCTAGAAAAGTTCTAAGGTTTCTCGACTCCAAGCTTAAATGAGCTGAATATGATTTCTTTTGCAATCTTTTTCCACTAAAAAACCTTCTTAACAAAATCCCTGGCCAAACCGTTACCATCGATAACCAAGCGCATTTTAACAATACATCCAAGTATTATGACACAGCAGAATTCAGCACATTGAGACTCAGCCAAAGGACGTCCTTTGGATTTTTACGCACTGATATTTCCTCTAACCAAGCCTCATGAGGAAATTATCTTCTCTTTTACATCTTTTAAACTATACATTTCAAGTTATCGGGATATCTGAAACGTACAAGCACATTGACATGAGTGTTGACGATTTTATTAATTTGTTTATGCATTTGGATGCATTCAGCAAGGAAATTAAATTCATTAACCTCCTTGGTGACTTTAACATCAATCTCCTAAATTGGAATCAGTGCTTATATACAAGATGTTTTTATGACAACATGAGTTGCAACTTCTTCCAACTTCAAATCCTCCAGCCTTCAATTTCTCAAACACTTATTGATAACATTTTTACTAATAATATCAAGTAAAAATTTAACAAGCTAAGTTTCTGTTGCTGTGACTACTGCTTGAAAAAAAAAAAAGATAAGAACTTACCTCTTAAATCTGGACGTTCGTACAGAATCTTCAGCAAGGCTGAGTTCGTGGAAGAACTTGCATGAATTGATTGGAGTTGCCTAGCTGATAGTGATGTACATGTGAATTCTCTAAAGACTTGTTTTATTGATAAAATTACGGATTTTCATAGTGTTATGGCTCCAGTGAATTGCTTTTCGAGAAGATAAGTATACCTACAACAGATGGCATGGATAACGCGGGGTCTGCATAATGTCTATTTTGTAGCGCGATGAAATGCAAAGAAATTTCCTTTCTGTTCTTATACAGGAAGTGTTTCAACTCTATAAAAAATTCCGCAACTTGATTCGCCGCCTTTGAGAAAAACCAAGATACTTCACTTTCGCGACGTCTTCAGGGAAAACAGCACAGCACCTATATCAAGAAAACGTGGGACAGTATAATCGATCATTCAACTATCACAAAGGCAAAGCAGCGCTAATCCAGGAATAGTTGAAAATATAGGGTCCGTTGCATCTAATCCTATTGATATAGGCAGTGCTTTTAATAAGTATTTTTCATCTGTTTCCAAGTCACTCGATAGCAAGAAAAGATGAAGTATGCTTCTTTTCTGATACAACTGACATTGAAGTTACAAGCATCGAGTCGCTTCAGGGATAAACAGCTAGTGGCCCACACAGCATACCTTCTCGACTCCTAAAAGTAGCCAACGAAGAAATCTCACTGTCACTGTAGTACATTATTAATTAATCATTTGCGCAGTCCCGTTTTCCATCACCTTTAAAAACAGGTAAAGTAATTCTAGTTCATAATTTTGGACCCACCAACTTATATTCGAACTACCGCCTTATTTCTTTGCTCTCCAACCTCAGCAAGATCTTTGAAAGGGCCATGCACGATAGACTTTATACTAAATGACAAACTTACTGATATTTTTAATTTAATGGCACCATATAAAAAACTAACCAGAGATAACGTCCTAACAAAAACCGTGGATTATCTTTAATGTCCTTAAATCAATCAAAATCAGAGATAAATTCTTAAAACTCTACATGAAAGAAAAAATCAACTGAAGAAAAATGAGTACTACGTAAACTATAAAAAACATCGACATTCTGTCGTCCATCTGCTAAGGTTAAGTAAAATCCAGCATTATAACACCTACTTTCAGGAACACAAAAAGAATGCTAAGCGCACATGGGAAGCTATAAAAGCTATTATTAATATAAACAAGAAGAGAAAAACATATCCATCTAAGCTACTTGATCTTAATAACAATTTAAAAACAACGCCTGAGAGTATTGCTAATGTCTTTAACGACTATTTTTTGTCGGTAGGCAACTCCACTGTTTCCAGAATACATAATGCGCTCAAAAGTTTCAGGGACTACATGCCGTCCTGTGCGAATGATAGGTTGTATCTTAAGCGAACGGACAGAACTGAAATATTCGCAATTATTAGTTCGCTGATTACTTCTACAGAGACTGGACCACATAGCATTCCAACCAAAATACTTAAGATAGGCTCATCGTTGCTAGTGGCCCCGATCTCACTCATAGTAAATCAGGCAAGGAATCTTCTCCGATGCATTGAAACTTGCTAAAGTAGTCCCAGTCTGGAAGTCTGGTTCCAAAGAGATACGCAGTAACTATCGATCTATCTCTTTGCTGTCTAACTAGAGTATGATCATATAAAAAGCTACTTACAGGCGTCTTCGTGAATTTTTTGAAAGATCTCACTTATATACGACCTACAATTCGGTTTCCGCAAGCAACACTCGACTGAGTACGCTTTACTTAACCTTACTAGTCACGTATATGACATAATGGGTCTTGGGGACTTTGCTTGTGGTTTATTTCTAGATCTGCAAAAAGCCTTTGATACTGTTAACTATAAAAACTTTACTGCAGATACTTGAAGCATACGGCGTTAGAGGCGTTTGTCTGTCTTGGTTCTCTTCGTACCTCACTGGACGTAAGCAGTATGTCGCTGTTGATGACGCAATCTCTAGTACTTCGTTTGTAAATGTCGGACTCCCGCAAGGGTCTATCTTGGGTCCCCTATTATTCCTGATCTATATTAATGACTTTCATTGTTGCTTATCTAGTGGCGTTGCGCAGCATTTTGCAGCTGATACAGCTATAGTCTTTAATAATTCATCTCTTAACAAAATGAAATCATCGACGATTTGTGAGATCACCAAAATTGAAGACTAGCTTTGTGCCAACAGACTATCGTTAAACACTGCCAAAACAGAAATACTCTTATTCCGTCCTAAAAACAAAAGCTGTAGTGTGAACTTTAACTTAAAAATTATGAATACGAGAATATATTCATCTAACAAAGTGAAATACCTTGGTGTTGTCCATGATGCACATCTGTCATGGAGATGTCATCTCTCCGAACTAGCAAAAAAAAAAACTGTCAAGAGCGAATCACCTGCTCTTGAAAATCCAATGCTTTGTTGATGAGCACACAATAAAATCTTTATGTTATAGCTTGTTCCACTCACATATGACCTATGGTTGTCTTACCTGGGGCGTTCCTTGCAACAAAAATCTTAAGAGAATATTTAATTTGCAACGACGTGCTATAAGAATAATTACCTTCTCTTGCTATGGCGATCCCACGTCTAGCTCATTTTCACATCTTGAAAAATTAAAATTAGAAGATGAAATTAAATTTAAAATGTGCTTATCTATGCATGAGTGGCATTGGATGAAGCTCACATGCTCGTTTGAAAAGTTTTACGCCTATTATTCCCCAGCAGCAAAGACGCGCATGAGTGAGGCCGCCGAACTTTCTTTACCAACGATTAGGACTGATACTTATGGCAGAAACAATATCAAATACAGAGTTGCAACACTCTTCAACCATCTTCGTGACATAAATATTCACCTAAATATCCCCAAAAGGATTTTCAGAAAAGCAATAAAATCACTACTATCAGCTCCTATACTTAAGGGAGGATATCCTTATTATTTAGAAAGTGACGACCGTTTTTCTTATTACTAGTGTACTTTATTTGATTTTACTGATTTTTGTTTAAGTCAAATATACAAGTGAATTATGTATTCCTCAATGATGCCGTAAGCTTAGTCCATAACGGTGGTTCTGGTTTGAGTGATATTTATAATCCGTGGTTTTGAGCATGTCCTCTGAATGCAACAAAGCATTGCTATGCCTGAGACCCTATTCTGTTTTTTGACTCCTATTTATAGAAGGCATCTGTATTAAGCTTCCACGCTACGAGCTATTCCGTTGTTTCATTCCCTTGCCTTCTAGTCCCTCGCAACATCCCTTCTTCAATAGATTAATCACCATTTCTTCTCTAAGCAGTTGAATCCAGTGACTCATTTTAGGTCTTAGAATCGCATCTTGTTTTGCTCCTTTTTCTCTGATCGGTGACTGACGCCTGGGTAATTTATAAGTGTTTGCGCAAGTTAGAGAAAAAAAGTGATTTTGAATTCTTTTTGTATTAATAGATACTTGAACTCAGTCGGTGACCCCTCAATCCTATTAGCCACAGCCTAGCGAGGATGTCTCCCTTCTCCAACAAATTGTAGTTGCATTTTTGAGAAGCAATGAATTTTGCTGTTGTTGTTGTTGTTGTTATTGTTGTTGTTGTTGTTGTTGTTGTTGTTGCTAATTTCGATAGCTTCGTTATATTTTATGATCGTCAGTTTGGTTTTAGGAAAAAACAAATCATTGCCTCTTGAGCTTATTTGAAGAATTAGGTATAATATAGATAGAGGTAACTTTACTTGTAGTGATTTTTAGAGTTACAGAAGAGGCCTATCGACATGGTCAATCAGATCATACTATTGCAAAAATTAGAACACTAAATGAGTGGTTTTATTCTTCCCTCTCTGACCGCAAGCAACCATAAATTTCAATGAAAAACCAAGCGTCTGACCCACATTGGCAAGTCTTTGTAGCGATACTAAAACCAAAAGTTTACTTTTGCCAGCTTTCACTTCATCAGACTTTGCGGGTACGAAATTGACAGGTTATGTTTTCGCGCAAACAGCACTCGAGGTTTGTGACCAGCGTTGCATTTCGTGAAACTGGGGTTATCCTTACATAGAGTCTGGTCCTCTTGCGCAATTAGCTAGCATCTGCGTCGTGCGCCATCTCTGGACTGGTCAAGTGTCGTATTTAAAGTCGCACGAATAACTCGAAACCTCTGGAGAACCGACGCGTTGTCCCTCGTCCAATTACGGGTTAAGGAAATCCTAATCACCACGTGGCTATGGACCGGAAGGGCGCGTCGGGGGCGAGACAACTTGGCTGAGCGGGGGAAGGCAGCGTCTAGGGTAAAAGATAAAATAAATCAAACAAGCCTCTGTCATCCGTTTCCATTGTCTGTACCCGACTCGTTTGCCAACGTTTGCCAACGTAATGCACCGGCGTTCCAAATGGGAGTAGCGACGTTTGCGGACATTCCAGTGTGAGTAAACTGCTCCGCGCACAAACCGGAGCATCCCAGTGGGATCAATCTTGCGTCATGCGTAAAGCGTCTCCGAAGTATGAGGGCCTTAGGCTCTCCAGGGGTTTCGAGTTTTTAGCGCGACTTCAAATGTGACTCTTGACCAGTTCAGGTTACGCCAGTTAAATTTTTTTGGGATTTTCCCCACGCAGAGAATCCCTCAATGCTTTGGGACCAGGCTGTAGACTCGGCGATTATCCCAGGCCCTTGAGCACTTAAGATTTGCATAGGTTTTGAGATGTTGAAGAGCTCTCAAGCAATTGCTTGGCCAGCAAAGCCCCTAACCAAAGGTGATGATGAGCCCTTGGTTTCAAACGTACGTTAACACTAATCGTTTGAATTTTACGCGAGATTCTTACCGCGTACCCCGCTGGCAATCCTCATGTGACTTGGGGGACAGGGCGCAAAGCCACCCTCTCCCGTTCGCGTGATTTTGTTCCCTACCAAAGTTGCGGACCACTCATTTGCATAAGACCAATCAGGAGCAAGCGAGCATAAAGCCAATCCGGGCAAGCGACTTCCGAAAGCCCGGGAAAAAGCAGCAGGGTAAACAAGAGTGCGAAGGTACACTTTCACTAAAGACCTGACGGGTAGCATGATTGTGTTCCTGTTCCTAACATAGTAACCGTTCTCCTAAGTAGCAACAGCGTAGTACCTTCATCCGCAAGAGCTTTACTAAGAAAGAATCAAGTAAATTTAAAATTTAAGCAAATGGTGACGAAGACTAAGTGACTAGAAGAAATGGCGATGTGGTTTTACGTGTTATTGAAGAAAGACTTGCTTAAGGGAAATTTGAGTAGAGCAAAGTTCAACTTAAGCCAGCAAACAATGGCCAAGCAGTTGTGGCGATCGTTATCTCCTTGATATTTTGCATCCACAAGCACCTAAAACACTAGTGAAATTATGTTTAATGATTCATCTGCAAATTTGACAGACAGGGCCACGGAATATTTCTTTTGCAGACTATAGTCAGACTTATTCGTGCGCATGCGACATAAGCTTTACATGAAAGTTAAAAGACAAAAACGTCAAGAAATGGGGATATTGCAGGCGCCATATTGCGAACAATTTGAGATATGCATGGATTGCAAAAAAAAAATTTCACATCACGTTGTAACATATCCAACCTAGAACATATAGCAGTGGTAGGATGGAAGCGCACATCTTGCATTGTTAAGGTGCGTACGTTCTCTATTAAATTATGAATCCAAAATTATTGCTATTACGTAAATAAATACGCCTTAAAGAGAATGGTGGGCCTCCTAGCTGCATAAATTTGAATATTTACGCGTTTATTGATGTCAAAGCCAAGACCAATGCAAGAGGGGTGGGTTATTATATTTTGTCTAATGCCCATACTTCCTGGGTGTCTTCCTTGTCTTAACAAAACCGTCAATCTTAGAATAAACTACTGCAACGTCACTACCCATGCGTAAGTTACCAAATAATAAAAATTCACCCCGTTTATCACGCATAGAAGAAATATTATCAACGCAATCTTGAACGAAAGAAAGCACCTCTTCGTGCACGTCCGTCAATTTTGAAATCTTAAGGTGAGCTGTGTCTACCGAAATATCTTCCTTACAACATTTCAGAACGACGCTCTTCTCATTTTTCGCATGTAGCTTCATCGTCAGGTGGTCGTTATTATAGCTTATTATAGCTTTAAATATTAACTCTGAAGCTACGTCCGAAGATATTCAATGTTACTTGGCTGCTTATCATTACAGGCTCATAATATAGCTCGTGACTGCCACTGTCCTCCCCAATAGTTTTGAGCGCCATGTAAGCCACTTCCGTCGAAGGTGAAAGCATTACCATTTACGCGTATATTATTTTTTATCGGGGTTAGATTTTTTTTCCACGCAAGATATCGTACGACTGTCGCGTCATGATACAAGACAAGGAACCCGAGTCACTTAAGAACCGAACCTCATCTTCTCTCACAAATAAATCTATAAGTAGACGTTCTGCCGGTGCCTAATCTGGGGCATTGGGTAAACCACCAACTGCTGACAGAGAACTTGATTCCCCATCGCTTCGCTTGCGTGTTTGGCAATACTCAGTAACATGTCCCTTACGACCGCAATGTAACATATTTTCAGCAGGTTACATCAAAGGACAACATGGCCCGACTTATTGCAATCAGTGCATCAGTCCTTGTAAGGTTGCTCGGCATTTGGATCGATGTTAGCCGACAATGCCTCTGTCGATTTTCTAATTTTTGCACATCTGGCGCTTCGTCAAATGCCGCGCCAACTTGGCTTTCCGGCAATTTCATTCAGTTGCCGCACAGATTTTGCTCGAGTAATTCAAGCCGTGCTTTCAAATTTCTGTTGCCTGTGAGCTGCAGTAACCGCACATCGTTTTTTCAAGCGATCCTCTCTAGGCCACGCGAAGATACGCTTAAGAGCAATCGCATTTACAGATTCTGGATCGTTCATATTGTACAACTCTCTAACCATGCTTCTCAATGAATGAGCGAAGTTATTCACGTTTAATCCACTCTTAAAAATGAGAGCTCGTAACCGCTATTGCAACGCACGCTTATAGTCAGTTCGTGAATAGTTTTCTTTTAACTTTTAACTGCTCGTGTGTGACTAAACCATTTCAACGTGAAAGCGCACGATTCACAACAAACGAGTACCCTATTGCGTTGCCTACTAGGGGCAACGTCTAGAGCTTCGCATTGGGCCTCGAAAATGGTAAGCCATTCCTGAACACTTACCAAGTTATCTCTCTTGAATTTCTGGACTGTCCGAATTCGAGGCATTTTTTCTACTTTTACGGCGCCTTCACGATCTTGGTGGAAACTCCACGTGTTGTAACGTGAACTCCCGTTAAAGGCCGTGACCCAACTTCAGACCAAATAAAATAACATTTGACGAATACAAACAAACTTCTCTTTCTATCGCTATTGCTATCTTCACTTCTCGCATGCTCTCCCTACTTCTCGTTTCGTTCTCTCTAACTCTTACTGTCTCTCTTTCTCTCTCTCTCTCTCTTTCTCTCTCTCTCTCTCTCTTTTTACAGCGGCGCTTTATGAATGGCGACGCCTGCCAAAAGCCTAGGCACTAGCACGGTTGCTAGGGGGGCAACTTGCAACTATTGCCTCTAAAAAAGCAACAAGCTTTCTGTACGCGAGGCGATACAATTGTTTAAATCATACATAGTACATTAAAAATGCCAATAATTGTCTTACTGACGAACGCCTTCTGGCATTAGGAGAATGGAGGAACTGGTGAATTTCGTAACTTGGCCGATTTCAAAATGTAGGTGCTAGTGTGATATGAGCCTATTTGTACGATATTCAGTGCTCAAGGCAATACCAGAACTTTACAGTTATTAAATTATGCCTTGGAACTTGTTAGTCACCCAGTCATAATGTCCTGAAGTCCTCGCAAGTTCATTAAACTCTCGTGGTCTAATGGTAGGTGCTCTGCTTTCCACTCAGGCGACCCGGACTTGGTTCCCATGCACATCACTGACGAGCCCCACATAGGATGAAACGGGTCTGGCGTTGGGGGAATGGAGGAACTGGTGAATTTCTTAACTTGACCAATTTCAAAAATTTATGTACTTGTGTGTTTTGAGCTTCTTTGTACGGTATTCGGTATCACGCAAAACTTTACAGTTACATTATTTCCCTTTTTGAACTCCACGTTCGCATTGAATCGGCTAGGTACCAAGGAAATATATATGACTGCTTTTTTTTATCTTTGCAACACTCTCTTGTGCTTTTCACGGAAAAATAAATGAAACCATGCCTCAAATAAACGATACATCGGCGATTTTACGATTTCACTTCAGTCCACATACTAACAGCTTCACTGAATCTCCGGTGGTTCTCCGCCCCCTTTACCCTTACTCTCCGCCGAAGCTACGAGTTTAAAGCTGGTAGCCTCATACCCAGGTTCGAAGTTGGAACCAATCAGATTCTTGCTTTCCCTTCAAAGCACGAACGCCTGTGCAGTTTGATGAAAGGCAGTTCTGTTGCCCATAATAGGCCTGTCTGTGGCTGGTTCTTGCAGGGTCTATTGCAATAGCCCATTTGCTGGCAAAAGTTATTGTAATTTTTGATCTAGTACGGCTAGTACGGGTATCCCCTTGAAATGGATAGTTTAGGCGCTGCATTCTCCCGATTGTCTCACCCCCTCCTTCGGGTCAAAACTAACAGGCTGTCCTTTCACCCTCCCTAGTAAATCGTCGGGGAGGGGGTCGAGACAACTTAGTGGCGTCTAGCATAAAATATAAATTAAATCCATTTCAAACGCTTCTCATCCGTTTCAATTGTTCTCGCACCCCACGCGTTTGCCAACGTTTGCCGCCGGCATTCCTAATTGGAGTAATTCCCAATTCATACTTCGGAGACGCTTTACGCATGACGGAATTTCATCCCACTGGTTTGCTAGAGTCTGAAGTTAGAGCTAAAAACTCGACACCCCTGGAGAGCCTAAAACCCTCATACTTTGGAGACGCTTTACGCATGGCGCAAGATTGATCCCACCGGAGCAGTTTACTCCCACTGGAATGTCCGCGAACGTCGTTACTCCAATTAGGAATGCCGGTGCGTCATGCTGGCCACCGTTGGCAAACGCGTGGGGTGCAAGGACAATGGAAACGGATGACAAACGCTTGTCATGGATTTATTTTATCATTTACGCTAGACGCTGCCTTCCCTCGCTCATCCAAGTTGTCTCGCCCCTGACGCGCCCTTTGGGTCAATTGCCACGCGGCAATTAGGCTGTCCATACCCCCCCCGTAATTAGACGAGCGTAAAGCGTCTCCGAAGTATGAATTGGGCATGAGAGCCAAGGAGGTTTTATTAAGAGGTTCTATTAAACCTCCTTGATGAGGGCTTTAGGCTCTCCAGAGGTTTCAAATCGCTTGACAAGTTCAGGTTACACCACTTAAATTGTTTTAATGGGATTTTTCCCAAGCAACAAAGAATTCTTAAATGGTTTGGGGCCAGGCTGTAGATTCGTTAATCAACCCATTGGGCACTTAAGGTTGCATTGGTTTTGAGATGTTGACTAAAGCAATTTCTTCAACTGCGAAGCCTTTAACCAAAGGTGATGGTGAAACTTGGTTCGAAACGCACGTGAACACTCATCGTTTGAATTTTGAGCGAGATTCTTACCGCGTACCCCCGCTGTCAATCCTCAAGTGACTTGGGGACAAAGGCCAGCCTCTTCCGCTCGATGGCTGGGGGAGGGATGGATGCAGCTGAGCCCATGTTTGAATAGGTTAGTTTATTGTGCCGTAGATGCTTGTGATTGCCTCTTATTTGTCTGCCGGCATTCACTCGGTAACAGTGCAACTTATTGTGTGGTAAATGCTAAATGCACGGTTGGCTGTTTAAGCAACAAGCGTGAGCCGCTGCAAAATTGTTTCCATGTCAGCGGCAGCAAATCGATAATGGGGCTGGCGTTTATTCTTGGAACTTGAGCCCTAAACAAATCGAGAGCGTGGTCAAACGTATTAGAGAAAAGTGTACGGTAGAAGATATGGTTAAACCTTACCATCAGTCGTGTCATGCAGTGTAAAGTTTATCATTGACGGTTCTTCGCGGTTGCCTATTAAGATGATGTTTTTGTGTTTTCTGCTTCGTTTGATAAACATCTAGAACATACTCGGAGGGTTCAAAGACGCCGTCACGAATAAAGCGTCGCGTTGAAAGCGTCTGAATGTAAACGAAATTAAGCATGATATTGTTTCGCTATCCTTCTGTCCCTCTCTCTCTCTCTCTATCTCTCTCTCTTTTTTTTTTTCTTTCTCTCTTTCTCCCTCTAAGATGTATTTGTAAGACGCCGTTACAAATAGAAAAAGCGTCTGAATTAGAACTCTTAAATAACGAAATTAAGTATGATATAGTCCGTGACGTATGTTTGCGGCAAAGTTTGTAAATGTTTGAAAGGGCTCAAAGCTCATCAGAGGTCATGTCGTACAATAGACTCAATTAGTCACGCGCATAGCGATCCCCTGATTGGTTCCACGGAAGCGGGAGGATGAATCGAACGAATACGATGTCAACGACACGGTAATGGCTTCGCTTCTTAAAAACGCGCCGGAGCTAAAAACGGGGGTCAACCTGCCACGAAGTGAA
>QQSS02193413.1:0-12897 GCA_003687565.2 Craspedacusta sowerbii
CGAAAGAAAACCGAAAGTCAGCTTCTTCGTTTCGGCCGAAACCGAAATTTTACCGAAACTAGGTATTTTGCGACTTTTGGCGCCGAAACCCAAACCGAAACCGAATTTCGGTCGGTCTCTAGATGAAACACTCGTTGTAGAATGTTGTTCACCACTCGTCACTTTGATCTGGAAGTGTTTACAAACTCGTTTCGTTTATGTACTTGATATAGAAACAAACCAATTAGCCCACACAAATAACACGCAAATTAAGTACATTTATAAATAATAGCTCAGCAATAGAAACATAAACAGAAAGTACACATATGAAACCAAATAATAATACAAACAAAAAGTAAGTCAAATTGAGGTACTTTCGCAAGAAAGTTCCGTAAAACGAAAGTTCCTCAAGCTTGTTCTCGACAACTATGCCTTTAAAGTACCTGGATCACTTTTTTTCTTCATAAAGCATGACTGCATGTATAATATCAGAAATTCTTCTGGTAAACTCATACATGAAACAAGCCATACTACTGGATTCATCTGATTTTTTGTAGCGATCAAGGGGACGAGGGCATGAGCGATTGAGCTTCTAACATGCGAGCCCTGCAAATGTAGAAATTTAGCCAGGATTATCTAGCCTTGTTTTTGGTGTTATCACCAATACGCTACTGGTTATAAAAACATCACCTAAAGGAAAGGAGTCCACCTCAACATGATCATTATAGTGGTCGCCTAACTGCTCCTGTCTTCTGAGCTTGGTGATGGGGTGGCAACTTAAACCTAACATGAAGTTTTACTTGGAGCTTGGACTAGGAACCTAAACAACTTATTTTAAGACTGCTGGCATTTTCAAGGCATTTTCAAGTAAAGCTCAATATGAACACTCATATATAAGCTTAAAAAATACTTTGCATTCCTCTAATGTGATGTAGGTGTTAGAGGTCGAGGAAAAAGGAAGTTTCCAATTTTACCTTAACACAAAAAAAAGCATTTTTCCTGTGGCTTGAGGTCTCCCTGACGCTATATCTGTGGATGCACTGCAAGCTTTTCCTGCTAAGCTTGTATTTGCATTGCTTTATAGCACATGATGGACTTGCAAGATGATGAAAACCAAGTATGATAAAGTTTTATTCGAGAATTCGCCTACAATGTCTTGCAAAACAACTTACTTGCGTCGTGTTTCTTTGATAAAAGTTGCGTTGAAAGCTTTGTTCAGCCTTCTGTGTGCCTGGTACTGGAGATCGCAAACATGCCGCCTTTATCGGGTTTTAACTTTTTGCTGTGCAAATTTCATGCCGCGTGCTCTTTAATGCATTAAATGTAGTAATATAAAGTCATTCTCTACCGCTATCCACAAAAAAGTGACTAAGAGCTGTGATAAAACGAAAAAGTTCTACCGCAAACCCAATATCTACAAAACGTTTCCACTGCACAAAGCCAAGGCAAGGCAAGCTAAGAGCATAAACAGCGAAGCGCACCACATAGGTAATAGTTTCTTTAAGTTATCTTATTCTATTCTCCTAGCACCCACAAACAAAAAATAGATTGGCCTGAACTCAAAATAAAGCTTTTTCTTCACCTCAAGACAGCAATTTCGATTTCAGAGCCTTGCGGCAGGCAGTGCAAACATAACCCATCGCTTGGACGCAGCCGTGGTTGGCTTATAGCAGCCAATGCTCCCCTATCAGCTCGAATGAGATGCATAATAAAAAATTATCTGTACTTTATGCCTTAAATGACGTAGTCCTGCCGCATACTAACGTTCATCAACTCTTTTATTATGCTCGCAAGTCTGGTGATTAATGCGGTTATTCTACGTAATCAGCCTCGCTTGACTTTTAACGTAGACGTTTGTCACAGATCCATGGAAGTGATCGTATAAAACATATATAATGACTCTCCGCACAGATCCTTCTAAAGAACCAACCGATGAAGCTGAGAGAAACTCTGTAGCCAGAGCACCTGGCTATTTGATCCATCCATGAACGTCAAATGGACAAGAGTCACAGTTTTGATTAGCATAAATGTTGTTGCCATAGCATGAGCGTCACTACTGAGTTTAATTAAATATGTATTGCTAATTCACGATCTGTGTCTGGTTTAGTTGGGAATAAGGAAGTTGTAAGTTTAAACGTAAATCAACCAATTGTCAAAATTAAGCGAGAACATAGTCATAATTATAGTCAAGGAAAATTAACTGCTCAAGACAAGTTACGTCACTAATATGAAAATAAAAAAGACTCAAGAAGCCGTCTCTCTGTCGTATATTTGCCATATAGAACAATCATATATAACGTTAGTCGTACCAAAGGATACGTTCACAATAGCACGAAGCTGATTTTAGTCCAGATCATAGTTAATAGTCATAGATGGTTTGGTTCTCTGAGAAAGCCTTTTTTTTTCATGGAGACTAGAAGACAGCGCGAGTAGCGCTAAAAAGGGTGCTGCTAATAATAGGAAATGGGTTTACCTCGAACCAGCCCAACGGGTAGGATCCTCCCTCAAAAACAAGAAGGTATTAAAGTATGGCTAAGGATTCGCCTATAAATGCTCACTCACCTCAATTATCGCAATTTCAAATGCGATATTTATAAAACGTTCCGAAAATTGTATAAAAACAGCAAACACAGCGATTGGCATAGAAGGCTCTACAAACACAATCTTAAGATCATTTAGTATGTTGACAAGTAGTTCGATAGACGAAGAAGGCCAGTGGTCTCGAATTGATTCTTATTTTCGTTCTACTCCAATTAGATTTTGGACGCACATTTATACAAAAAAAAAACATCACATAATTAAGTACAAATAAAGAATAAACTGCTCATTAAATAGCTATAAACAGAAACACACCTGGCAACATCATCACATGCTTATGGACGACACAAACATGACTAGGCCGTAATTAAAATACTAACAACATACACGTCCATAATTACTATGACCCAGCAATGCACAACATTATCAACATAGTATTCTCGGAAGCAGCATAATATGTCTACTAAAATTCGTAAAATTACTGGAGGGAAAGGCAATGACAAGCATCAAGGCTCTTTTAATCCACATGTCAGGTAGTCAAGCAACTATAGCAAGGTTCCTCAAACCACAAAAACATACTTGCGAATGACCTCTCGTCTACTGTTAAAAGAATCGTGAAATGAATATTTGTTATGAAAATTTTGCAACTAATAAGGTCATAAATCAAGCACAACAAACTATTAAAAACAATTCGATGGCGGATTTTACGTTCATTTCTGGACATCCCGTAAAACCTGCGTATTTACGAAATATTACCATATATTACAGAGTGGATCTAGTGATACAGTCCACTTCAGTTAAGTCTTGCTGGCAGCCAAAAATACAGTGGAAAATTACTCAGTGTGTAATTTCCTGACAGACGTTCTTTGAGCAAAATTTTTAGTATTTTGTTTGGATCTCACTATAATGGAGGACTTATTCTTTTTAACCAACGAAGCATGATAGCAGATGAATGTAATGGAAATCACGGCTGCCATATTGCCTCAAACGACTTTTATTCTCGGTATTTTAGCTCTCATGATCAGTATGACGGACAGATTGCAAGCTCCCCGGAATTCCCAACACGCTTTGCCCGAAACGATTGTCTGGAGGCTCGGGGACCAATGATTGAATTAGTTCTATTGTATTACACGATGTCAACATAGGCTAGCAATGAGCATAGAGCAATTTCAACAGAAAAAGAATGCTTACGGCGCAAGCAAGCACATGAGTTGGGAGTAAGATTGACTGCAATGGAACGAGCAATGGAATGCATTTTCGTGTACTTCCTTTGCCTTAGTGCAATCCAATCGACTGTCGCTCAAGCTATTCTAAAGTTTCCCACTTGTGAAACAACGCCTAAGAAACAAGCGACTTCAGGCGATTTTATAACTCTTCCGCCAGGCACCCCCAAGAGGACTTTCAGCAAAACAGCAGCAGATGAATTTGAGATCCTGACCGTTCAGGCTATGACTTCACCACCCAACTTTTTCTATGAAGATATTGCTCAAATACACGTAAGGGTTTTGCTTTGTTATTAAATGGCTTTGATTTGGTTTGAACTACGTAATATAACTAGACGATACATTGTTATATGGCTATCTATCAACAATATTGCTTCCAATGATGATAATGCTGTGTAGCGATGTTATGATTGGCGGTCACGTCATATGAATACGTATTGTAATTGTGGGTATTGTTCGGGTGAAGCCTTATGGAAGGGGTATCAGAGAAAGGGAGGGGAGAGAGTTAGGTTTTAGAAAGGCGCAAAAGAGTCAGGAGTGAAGTGAAGAAGAGCTATATGCAAGATAAAGTTTTTCTGAAGCTGCTGATTATTTACATATCTGTGTATGTCCACAGCACTTGGATAAAGTAGTACTATCCCTCTCCCGATTCCAAAAACATCGTTTTTTTTCTCGCAAGAGGTGTTTATCAAAATTGTTCAATAGACCCAACAGTTTTCACAAACGACGGAGTGTACCAGTTGCCGTTTTCCCCTGCTACAAACGCTCCGAGAAGTATAGAGAATCTGAAGGGAAGCTTCTTGCGTATCGCGGGGGGAGGCGGTCACCTTGGGATCGGGAAATTAATCCTGGCATAATTAATCGCTGCTTGTTTGCGAAGTTTGCAATGACTTCCTCATTAAGTTAGCTTGCGTTGCGATTGCTAGAGGCGACAAACTGCAGTTATAAATTTATTGCGTTGGCGGGGATGCTAATCCGCAGATAAGAAATTTGCGAACTTGATATTATAATTAGGAGCTTTCTCAAAAACGCTATGCTAATCCTAAACATGTGCTGCACTTCTGGACTTGTGTAAAGAAATAAATTGTTTTGAAGACAAAAAGTGAGATATTAGAATGCCTTCTTACATAACGAACTGTCGCGACGGTGTGATCTTATTAAGCAGAGCTGACAATATCGTTTGATGTCGATGGCGGCAAAGTCTACGAGGATTGAAAACAATATAAATGAATTGATCATTAATTTAAGAATGCGCCCTGAGTGGATCACTCGCAAAATCAAGTAATACGATGCAGGTCAATCAGCTTACGGTGAAATATTTGACCTTGATTTCCAGACTGGGTTCACAGGGAGTCACCTGATAAGGTGACGTGACTCTTACGCTTCTTGGGGTTAAATTTTCGAAAAAGTCTCTGAAACTGACATTAAAATTTTTCTAATATACAAATTTCATTTCTGAGATATGAAATTCCTCAGTTCCGGACAGACTTTTTGCTCTCGTCGGATATACCAAATTACTTCAATTACGATGAAACGAACAGACCGCCAATTCTACTAGTATGTAGACGGCGCTAGTTTTTGATAGGGAGGCTGAGCAGCCCTTAACAAAGCCACGGGTCAGCGACGTCCACGTCATAGGGCACT
Source organism: Craspedacusta sowerbii (assembly GCA_003687565.2). Taxonomy (NCBI): domain Eukaryota; kingdom Metazoa; phylum Cnidaria; class Hydrozoa; order Limnomedusae; family Olindiidae; genus Craspedacusta; species Craspedacusta sowerbii. Next base: position 5,385 of record QQSS02193413.1, read on the forward strand.
AGGAAAGAAAGCAGTAGAGCAGGTTCATTTAGAGTCTGTGCTGCAATCGAAGGGTCAACAAAACGGAGAAAAAGCTTGTGAGGACCACCTTTCTTAAATCCCAAATAGGATTTTCATGAGTACCGAGTCATACATGGTGAGAATGAACTGGTAACAACAGACTCCCGTCCAGAATGCCGACTGGCGTCACATGACGCGAGAGAGCTGTTAAACAACCCAGCGCGGCTGACAGTTTTCCCGCCACTATCTCTACGACAGAACCCCGTGGCTGCGCAGTCGACATCCGAACTGGATGTTGACGCAAAGGAAGCACCGGCACCCGTCAGCCAACCCTCCGATAACGATCAACCCCACCATCCTGCCGCAACGAAGGAGATAATATTATCTGTTATTTATTATCTATTACTAATAGCTTATAGATTACAATCTAGCCCCCTTGGCGGCCATGAAGTCAAACAGCAATCAGAGCAAAAATCCAGGCAACGGCAAATGGGCTAGGGCAGGACTTCATATTCCCGAAATATTCAATTCTGATTAAGAGAATACATGAACTGACGACATCTTAATATCTATATGTTCGTTATCAAAAATCCGCGTGGCCTGGAGCACCTCGTACCTTGAAAGCGAGAACTCATCCATATGATGATATATCATCAAATAATCTGGTATGTTTTCTTAATATATTTGAGAGAATTCCATTACATCCACGTTATCAACGCATTGCCGAAGTGCAATTAGTCACTTTGACGCAATGCACAGTTGCAAGTACTTGTACAATTATTCCTGTGAATACCACGCGCCAAACACGACGGGTAAATTGAAGCATTTGAAAATTATTTATAATGTATTCATCATCATAAAAGTGATGTAAGCTATACTTGCAGGCGATATAAATTTATTATCCGCGTTTTCACGAGCCTACTTGCACCCATCAAATTGCGTTGAAATGTTGATAAAGGGTGAACGTACAGTACAACGTACGTCATTGCAGTGATAAGAGAACACCAAACGCTTGTGTTACGACTGCATTTGAGATCGCATCCTGAGCTCAAAGCAAGGAATGCAATTTTCATGTAACAGGATGACATACTGTCATATATAGTAGGCCTTCCCATTCATTATTGAATTCTCTGTTTTTTTTTGTGTACATCGCTTCTTCCGGTAGCCTTAAAAAAATTCCCTACTTTAATTGAAAAAATTAAATAATTTATTTTAATGATACTAATTATCCTTATTCGATAAAAAAAACGGCCCCAGCACTGAAATATTGTGGGCTCAGGGCTGGATTTTTTAGTTGAAGTTACTGATCAACTATCGCTCGAGACAGGGAGGAATAGCTTTGGATACAGGAATGAAGGTATAAACTAGAATGAATAGAAATGAAAGATGAACAATGAACAGGGAATATATAGGGATGCAGATTCAGTCGAAGATTAGAATAGTTTGGAGTTCCTATTAAATTAGTAGCGGTAAGCTCTCTTTCGCCCGCAATTCCAACTTGCTGGCGGTGTAACTATAAAATCTTAAGCAATTCAAAACTTTTACTCATATAAGGAATTAGCATGTCCGATATAAATCTCAAACCAGCATATAAAACGTTGCTTGAAGAGCTTCAAGGGCCTCAAACATTAGAGTCAAAGAAGAGCTTAAACGTTTCTTTGTCAAAAACGCAGTTAACTGCGGCGAAGTGGTAAATGCTAAATGAATACCTTCAAGATGGAAGTTGGCAACACCTCAAGCTGTTACGACTATCAATGTTTGCTTAGAAATCTTCACAACCAAAAGATTTAGGAATTCTTGATCTTAGCCTAGCCAGTCATGTTGACGAGCCACCCGATACTTCAGAAGTATTAGTACTGGTATTTCCAACGCTAGACGGGAAAATTTTCCCAACACTTAAAGCTTTTATTTAGCAAAGCTTCGCTTCTTCTCATGATGATCATGCAGTGTTGGATGCTATTATATGTAATTCCTTTTACGACTGCTTTGTCAAACCGCTTGACCCACATGTCAAACTATTACCGAAGCTGTTGAACGAGGTTATGCTTAACGTTTTTAATTATTATTAAAATTTGATTACGCATACTTCTCTCAAGAAGTATTAAGGGGGCTCTTCAATTCTGATTAGCTTTGCTAAGAAGAGCCTTCCTTCCCATTGTTTGACGTGTTTTCATAACTTCCTTGTAATTTTTTTATACGCACTTTTGGGAAAATATTGTTGTTGCTGTTGTTGCTGCTGCTGTTGTTGTTGTGTTGTTGCTGTTGTTGTTGAAAGAGATCTTTAATTATAGGCATAAGTTTTTTGCAATTGTTGCTAGATTTGCAGAACCTTTACTCAACTAACTAAAGCTTTAACCCAAAGTTATAAATAACAGAAAGAAAGTTGCAGTTTTGAAACGGGACGGTACGAAGGTCTTCGAGAGCAGTTCAATTGTGTTGCGAGTCAGTAACCAATGCGTTACGACAACCTCGATTTCCACGTCTACGCTGTTTGGAAGAATCTGAATGTGAAAGTATGACCCAAACTTTTTGCATTTATTACGTCCGGTCTAGTACGTTAAGTAAATTTTCACCAAAATATGTTCTTGTATTTATACTTATTTACTATACCAATTTAATAAAGTAGCATGTCATTGTCACGGAGACGGCACAATAAAGAAATCGCCATAACAGCTTGCAGACCCTCGCCGTGTATATCCGCTGCTCTTAATTGACACAAGACTGTAACCGCGCGTTGGAAAGTGGCTTGGTCTGCACTTGAGCTCTCAAGGTCTCAAAAAAAGAAATAAAGTAACAGGGAAACCTTAGCCGGTTTTATTGCAAGCCTTTGGTCTGCTCCAAAGCATTATTTATAAAGTAATGAAACGAAAATCCTGACGTCCTTCTCAGCTTATTTTTGCGCATTGAGTGAACTCATAGTCCTGCTGGTTTGCATCTGATAAAAAAAAAAATATTGAAGTTTAAGTCGTGGGCTACTGCGCCAAAGCACAAGGTCTAATAAATTAAGGTTGCCGTTTTCGGCGGCAGAAAGAATAACACCATCAATTCCATGCGGATTTATTGTACGCTTGGATCCCATCGATTTGTAGATATATGGCTCTAAATTATAGCAATTCCCCATACGACTATCGCACCCACGATGAGCATGCAACAGAACCTTGTATTAGTACATCGGTACAAACATCAGATGCCGAAAGCCCTAATAGGTTAGAAACAGTGTCAAATAGAATGGTACATCGGCGGCAATAGTACTGCATTCGAGAAAGAAATGGTTCGTATCCTCGATACAGGCGTATGAAATTCAGGAATTGGGGTTCTTAATATCTGCAAAAGTATGCAGTTATTTATGAGCACGGAGGGCACTAAGCCCAAGCCTTATTTGAGTTAGATACTGAAGGTCTATGGGATGCTGGATATTAAACGCAGATTTTTTTTGAAGGACGTTCCATTCGGGTCACTGCATTTTTGAAGTCTGTACATTTTTCAGATTCAAGAAGCGACTTGAAAGTCCATGTTATTGTCTATGTTAGTCCAGTTAGAGATTAAAGCTGGGAAGAAAGAACCTTTAAATTTCATGGTACGGCATTCAAGGTTTGTGTAAGCAAATGGTCGCCTGAGTCCGTATCTCTTGTGTCTAGTTGAGACCGAAAAGGCAAGTATACGGGGTCATTTTTGAAATAATTTTCCAGAATAAAAGCAGTCGCCTGTCGCATCGTTTTTCTGCTAGCGTTCCCCATCTTTCCCATTCCCATCTCCAAGTCTTCGTAAAGTTTTGCAGATTAGTAGAGATAGTACCTTTCCAGGTACTAGATACAGCTAGGGAAGCATGGTATTGAGCGAATTCTAATTTAGTAAGTAGTGAATTTCCAAATAAAGAGTGATAGACTGCATCTCCATAGACAAGGAAGGGTCTTAGACGTCTTATAAATAGTTCAAGGCTGTCTCGAGGGACTTTAATTCGAAGATTACGCAGCCAACTAAATTCTTTCATAACTGTACTAATTAATTAACTAATGAGCGAGTGAAGAACTTATCTTCATGCAATGTTAACCCAGCGTGCTTTACTTCCTCCAACATCTACGCTAAGCAGTTATTTAACCATAGCAGATTTACAACCATACTTGTATTTTTTTTTACAGCGAAAACGCGTACATAGCAACTTTTTTATTTTCAGTTGTTTCGGCTAACGCGTCATCGGTGTTTACACATCTATATCTAAAGAGAAACTTATCAGTTACTAGAAAAAGATCTTATCACAAGAGGTTATCAGCCGAAACGTCTGCAAATAAAAAATGTTAAATGTATGCGTTAGTCTTCGGTGCTTAAGTCTTTCCGACTAGGAATCTGCTAAAATTTGTTTTGGCAGCGAAAACTACCTCTACAGCTTGCTTATTTGGATCGAGAATTAAACCACTGTCTATTGCCAAGAGCAAATTTCAATCAAGGATGGATCGTGCGTAAATTCTTTGCTTGAAATCTGAGTCATGTGTACAATATAAGACAGAGAGACATCCGCAAGAAAGCGCCCTTCAACAGCGATCAAATTATCTATGTATGCTAGGAATAGTAAGGGTCCTAATGTGGAGCCGCGGGGGTACACCGGCCATGTCAGGCCTCCAGGAAGACCTGGTACCAACAGTCCGGAGATATCGATACATATAAAGTCTAGTATTGGCCCCGGAATTCCAGAGCGCTCTAGGATGAAGGGGAGACTTTCATGGGTCACCTTATCAAAGGCATCAGATGTATCGAGGAAGGCTCCCCGTACTTCCAGATCTTCGCCACACGCCGTGTAGACTTGATGAGTTGCCGTTATCAGATGATTAACTGTAGATTCCAGTTTTTGAACGGCACATTTGCTTACCGATAGAAGTTTGCGATCGTTTAAATGTTTACATAAACCTTTATAGATAATTTTTCAATATGTTACCAAACACAGGGAGAAGGGAAACTTACCTTAATCCTTTTTGAGGTTCTGCGCGTACTTCTTGATAATAGAAACAAAATTAGTATGCTTCTATATGTAGGGGTGGATAAAAGTTCGAAGGTGATTCCACCCAAGGCCGCCCTGTTGGACCCAAAAATCAGAAGCTTTTGCTTTTTTACATATACTTTTAACAGAATTGTTGACCTTCTTCTACTAAATATGGGCAATTTTTACCTACTTTTCTCAGATACGGTGGGCGCCCTCCTAAGCCTACTGGCAGTCATTTGAAAATAAACTCTTTGGGCAGGTCAATCTATGTCTCATTCATGGAAAATGTTGGAATATATTGCAAAGTATGATTACTCCCAACCTTTAAGACGAATGCTCGCCGACAACCGATTTTCTCAGTAGGCAACATTTCCATTGCAAGTAGCCTGTGCTTTTGTGCCAAGTGGCACTTCAGTGATGAAAATATTTCCAAAACACTGAGATTTTCACAGTTATTCAGGCATAAATAAAGTGCAGGTGTCTGGTCCAGTGCTACAGGATGACGCTTGTGGAGTACCAAGCAGTCTATTTCTGTATCCTTGTGACACACCAGAAGTAACCACCATAATTTCTGATTTGAACCCGGCTAAGTCAACTGGCCCAAATAGTATACAGACAAACCTGCTTCAACTTATGAAGTACGAGGTCTTGGAGCCGCTAAGCAGCCTCATAAACCCTTCACTATCAAAGGAAATCTTCCCAGAGAAGCTGAAAAGGGCCAGTTTCATTCCCATCTATAGATAACTACAGACCTATCTCTTTGCTGTCAAACTTGGACAAAATATTTGAAACATTGTCTGCGCACAGACTGCACAACGTCTTAAATAGAAACAACAGCATTTTCTACCAACAATTTGTTTTCCAGCATAACCACTCGACTAACCATGCTCTCGTTACCATCACAGAAAAAAGTAGAAAAGCTCTTGAAAGCAGTATGCTTGCCTACGACCAACCAGGACATCCTCGTGCACAAATTCAACCATTACGGAATATGAGGCATCCCTAACCAGTGGTTCCAGTTTGCATCAGTGCTCAGCTACTCCTCTTCTATAGCACCATTAACATGAGGAGTTCCACAGGGCTCGGTTTTGGGACCCTTCTGTTCCTCATCTATGTTAATAACCTACATCAATGCATCCTTACAGTGACATTCATAATTTTGCAGATGACACCCACCTACTTTGCATACCTAATTCGGTTGAAACATTTAACAAGCGACCAAAGACCTTAAGAATATGCACAACTGGCTGTTAGCAAATAAGATGTATCTTAATAAAAACAAGACAGAAATGATGATTTTCAGACCAAAGTGAACCAGTGTTCCTGATGGCATTAAAATAAGAGTAAATGGTTATGGACTGCGTCCATCTGCACGGATTAAATATCTAGACATCCTGCTAGATGAACATCTCTCATTCTCTTCCTGCATAACCTGCTTGCTCTCAAAGCTCATGCAGGGAAACAATATGCTCTACTTGTGTCGTCGCATAGTCCCTACTTAAAGCTAAAAGTAATATATCACTCACTGTTCTCTTCCCGTTTTACTTCTGGATGCTAGGTCTGGGGCCAAAAGCGAGAGGCAATCAAGAGATTGTTCAAACGGCAAAAGAAAGCCCTTTGTATCTTGGCCTGTGCTTACTATACCGCACACAATAACCCCCTCATCAGACACTTCGATATCTTAAAATTCCTGGCTATACATACGTCCAAAACTGTCTCCTTCACAATGCTTACCTTAGAAAATCTCCTTCGTGTCTAAAAGGCTAATTCAGAGCTTACTGAATACCTACTAACAACACGCACCGCACTTCGCCATTCAACATACACATCGCCGTGAGTCCACACATACTCACAAACCCACCATCGCAAACCCTTACACTCACTGACCCAGGGTTACCATCCCTAGAGTAGTCTTAGACTAATCGGATGGTATCCCCTCGCGCAGTATTATTGCACTTTCTTTATTCTTATTTTCATTTGATACACACCTATAATAATTTTGTTTGACTTTATAGCATGTAACCTTCCTCATATAGCGAGAAAAGATGTTGTTGAGGACCTAACAGGGTGGCGTTCCCCGTACCGCATATACGTGGATTAGAGGTGGGTGCTACACTGATTGGTTGCCTCGTTTCGCGAAACGTGCAAATCGTCGCCGTTACCAAACGCGTGCCAGCGGCCGAGTACACACCGGGTCTACTGTCCTTATGGGTCTCAGGAAGTTATGCTTGGTTCAAACGTCGCAGTTCTGCCGCGTCGAATGTAATTCCATTAAATTCGACTCAGGTGCGACGCTGTTTCAAACGTCAAATTTAATGGTCGCACTACAGTCGGATAGATCGGCAAGCTCGGCAAGATCGGCATTTGCAGGAAGTAAACAAACTGCTAAACAGTTTAGATGAACTCAAATCTACAGGAGAAGATCAACTTTCTCCTAAGTTGATCAAACTTGCAGCAAACGTTCTAGATGTACCAATCCCAAAAGCTATAAATGCGAGTTTCTTGGAGGGAAAGTTCCCTGATCGCGCTAAAACGGCT
>QQSS02193424.1:0-12894 GCA_003687565.2 Craspedacusta sowerbii
GTGGTGGTTATTGTTTCGTTAGGTGCATGGCGTTAACTGTTTTATTTGATTTTATTTTCATTTTTATTTTATTTTGTCTTTGTAGACGTTTTATCGCGGATGTTGTAATATTATAAACGCATATAAAAAAAAATAAAAAAAAAGTTTTAATATATTCGGAAGACACCTTCCTTGAACGACTGATTAATAATCATAGAAATCAGTGCTGCCTGTGAAGACGACCCGGTTTTTTAAATATTTGTAGAAATGCGGTTGGGTCCGGATGCCCTAGAAGCGTTCAATGAGTTTAAAATTTCCGCTTCCTCGATCGAATCAGTCGGTTTTAAAAATAAACTTTGATCAATGCGAGAACGCATGTAAGTACTAAAACTTGTACTATTATGTAATACTATTCTTATGTTGGAAAAAATAATTACTATAGTAAGTCATTTACTTCGGCTCACGATAGAATTTTGCTGCTTCTTGTATTTTGCGTAGACTTATTTTTTATTTGATGGTTGGTTCCTTTCATGTACGACTGCAGAAATTTATCTCTAACCTTCATTGACTCAAGAATGTTTTTTTTAATCCACGGTTTTGTTGAAGACTAACTTCTTTTTTTGGTTAATTTTCGAATGGGTGCCATTATGTTTATAAAGATTTGCGTCAAATTATCAGGCCTTCTAATGTCACCAAACAGGAGCTTCTAATTAATACAGTAAAGTTCTTCAGTACATTTGCTTTGGTTTTGTACGATCAACCACAAGTTGGCTTCCTAGTACTGGTATTAGCTTTTAAGTTGTAATTTGCAAAGACAGCGAACTTCGCGAAGTGATCAGAAATAGAACAAGTTAGATTACCACTTATTGTATCGTACTTGATGTTGTTAGTAATCAGATTGTCTATCAGCGTTTTTGATCGAGTAGTCCTAGTTCTAGTATAATCCTATAGTTATAGTTATTGTTACTCTACATGGCTGCATAATAAGTGGCAGGAAATCATAACTAGTAACTATAGAATAAACGTCGGTTGATGCGGTCGATGTATGTTGATTATGCAAATTTGTGTTAAAATCACTCATTGTAGTAACCAATTTGTCTTCTTTGTTAATTTTATCAAGAATTTTCAATAAGCACTCTTCTAAGATCTAGCTGAAGAAGCGTTTGGATGTTTATATATGCAACCACAAATTATTTTCTTACCTACTTTGGGATATTTCAATAAAGGGAGCAAGCACTCTGGAGGCAAAGATCGGTGCTGCCTTTCATGTTATTTACAAGGGATTTATGAACATATAAGCCCGTTCCACCGGCGTTACTGAGTGTTCTTGTTTCAAGACAATGATTTTCAACTAGGTCAATGCACTTGCTACCGTCATTTCCAAGATTGACATTTTTATTGATTACGATTAAAGCTCTTAATTTAATATTAGTGTACGTAGCATGTACACAAGAGTTGCAGGAGGAGCAACAGATATGACGCAGATGCTGCGGTATAGGAGCTAACAGACTTTGCATTTATGTTTATCAGTGAGTTTTATTTTCATAAGTTTAGCCTAAGACAGAACAATGATTGATTAAGTGTAAAATTTCGCAACGGAGATAGATGAAACCTCTTTGGTAGTAAAGTAGAGTGTGTAGAAACAGTGTAAGCAAACGGATCTCAGACAGCAACAAGGAATGAACAAACACTTGAAGAATTTGCTTGACAACGACAACTGAAGATTATTCTATAGCCTTACTTGTCAAGCTTACAGGCCTGGATCCCCACTAATAACGCCAATAAAGACAAAGGATGGGTGGACTATCTTTGCAGCGGTTACAGGGGAATCTCGCTGCTAGAGTTTTGAGCACAAGGCTCCTGAAGGATTGCATGGGCTCCGAAAAGGCCGATTTTGTAGCTTGCATAAATCTGGTTATGTATCAAACCGCGATGCGATTTAAGCCGGTTCAAAGGAATGAGGGCACGACAAAATTTGCATCTGTCGTTCCCCGGCGAAAAAGTGGCGCTTCCATTTCCATGCGTCGTTTTGCTTTGCATCGTCAAACATCTTTAGTTCCAAACTGGCGATGGTTTTAGTAACTGCAAGCCTCACCCCTTTCTTTGATTGCCCTTCCCCATTCGTTGGTGAAGAAACTCCTTCGAAATGAAGTACTCCTCTAGAGCACTGTTCATCTATTTCCACTTTACATTGACGCGCTTCTAGCAAATTCAACTTTCTTTTCCATACTTGCCATAGCCGCCATCTGCTTCCCTGTACAATTAGCCAAAGCAGTTACAGTCTCTTTAGCGCAACATATTCCTCACCTCAAAGTTCGAAACTCTGGTAGTTTTGTGCTCCATGAAAGCTATGTTCGTATACTTGGATATATGCTTCATTTTGATGTTCTGAATCATGTTGTCGAAATCTGCATTTATGATATAGTTCCATTTCAATTGATAATATTTAAACAAAATAAAACTTCTCATCAGTGTCAATCTCTCGAAGAAAGCCATTCTTTGGGTGTGGAGGTGACATGGAGACGAGAATTAACTCCAAAAACTTTAGTTATAACACGACCTTTCAATAATTGCTTCTCTATAAACAGCACATATATGAGGTATTTAGTTCCAACAATTTTCATAGTAACTGTAATCACAGTTACTGCTTCTGGATTTCCATACAGTTTTTTCCATCGTCGTCATTCTACATACTTTGAGAGGATTCTCTGCAGGTAGGCACACACACAAGCATGGTAAGTTGCCAACACCAACATAATGATATAAGCTCACACAAACGCAATTAATCCTGTCTGTACTCGAAGTTGTCTACGCAAGTATCATTACCTATACCCTTGATTTTGCTATAAGTACGGCACTCGCCTTCTATTTTCATCCTTCTGAGCACATCGTGATCTTGAACGACATCTATCAGAGCTTTTTTTTTAGGACCATGCATTTCCTGCGTATTTACACGTTGCCAAATGCAGCCTTCCATATTTAGTTACTTTGCTATGATGGCAAGCTTCTCAGTGTGTGTAATAGAACCACCTATAGTATTGCTGGAAAATAAACTCAGAAGTTTAGTTGATACAAGCATGTGCAATTTGTGAAAATCTAAAATTGACGACTTCAAATACAGCCATCCACCTGACTGGCCACGCAGCGAAGGCAAACTTGTGCCTATAAGTATTTACAAAGCAGAAACTACATCTGCTCTGTTTAACGCCATGGCTCCTATGTCTTACCTTTGAAGTTTGATTTTTGCCGAGTTAATGGGATTGACAACGGATATTGACGCATATTAACAATTCTTTTTAACGCTCAGATGAGACCATAGAACAAAACTCCATGTGCTCCAAAAAAATTGCACGTGGTCGTAGAAAAGAAAAGTGAGACCTTGTTTCATCAATCAGGCTACTTTTGGCGGCTTAGAATCAACGCGGCTACTCGCTCGACATCAACAGCCTTCTGCTCCTAAAACTAAACTGATCAAAGGTAACACATAAATACTAAGCAATGCCCATTTACGCCTTACTAAGCGTTACTTAAGTTAGTGTGGCGCTCAGACAGTGATATATACTACATATATTATATGATATATTATACATGCAGGTGTAGCCAAGGTAAGGAACCATAATCGGTTTTGCCTTTTCTTCCTTTCTACAAGTAACCAGATCCATATTAATTAACCATATTTTAAAAGTGTGTACGTGTCTGTTTCATGTGTGCGCATGCGTATGTCCTTGGTGCGAGCCACAGCTTGGTGAGCATACTGCGTCATTTTGCCACGGTTCCTTTTTCACCGACTACTTTGATCGCCGCAGCAGCCAACAGTAATAGTATTCGGAAGTCTTTGTACTCTTTTGTTTGACTCTCCCTCTCTCTTCTATGCATTGGTAGTGTTAGCTGTGGCAGCCAAAATGGTTCGGTGTTTTATCGCTTCACAATCAGTTTCTTGTTTAGAATTCAAAGGAAGCCTTCGTGTGCTTACGTTACTTAAATGACGCTGCCATTTTAATAAATAACTTGCTGAGTACTTTTATGCAGATTTAGTAGTTTGTCATAGGAATCATGTACTAAAAATGTAGGCCTGCTTCAGATTCAATCATTGAAAAAATGCGTTTTTTTTTCAATTTATTACTATAACTCAGTTTTCACCTCATATGTGGGTGCGTTTTGTGTAAGTCAGCTTCGAAGTGCTAGTGGATTTTTATTACAAATTAATTTTTATAGAAGCTTCAGAACAAGCCTTCCTATTATGTGCTTATTTTTCAGTAAATCTGTTGTACAAGTCTACGCAAGTCCCTGTTATTTGGTAGAATAGCCTTTATTTCTGTTTATGTAGACCAGCTTTTGCTATTGCTCTGTTATTGCATAAGATTTGCTATGTTTTACATAATGTAACACTTATTTTAATAGTCATATTTTGTTGTAGGTGCATCAGTTTGTTGAAATTTCTCAAAAATGCCACTGATGTATGTATCTTTTGAAGACTTGACAGTGTGTAAATTATGTTATGAATGTACTTTGTGTAAGGATTGGATTTAGTAGTGGTTACTAGTTTTTTATTGGGTCTAATTTCTTATTGAAAAGCTTTTCAGCCATACTACTCCTGGTGTAATACTGTGCGTATGGATGGCTTCACCAAGTATAGTATGTTTCTCCTTCTGTGTATTTGCAAGTTACATATTTCCTAAGTTTTGGAGCTAACAAGTCTCTTATCTTCTCATATACAGTTCTATAGTGTTCCATCTAGTCTATTTTTTAAAACTCGTTTTGCATAGATGGAAATTTTTTAACATGCCGATATTAGTGAGGCATAAGGCTGTGGTACTACTTGATCAGTCTTTTTTTAACTAGACATGGTGACATACTTCATTTGCATACATACTTTCATTCTGATTCATTCCTTATGGCGATCCAGTAGATTTAAAAGATCTTACTCGGTTTAATGGTCAATGATTGCTTGTGATAACTATTGAAATAGGTTCTTCGAGTCCAAAGTAAAAATGGAACCAAAAGAGTAGAAGTAAAGCTTTCTGAAACTGTTGCTGCACTGTATGATAAAGTAAGTGCTGCTTGTTAGTGTAATGCCTTGTGCAGTGCATTACGTATTAGGAAAGCAGGCTATCCTATTACTACAATGTCATTTTATGATTTTATGTTGCTTTGTAAGAAATATTTAAGCCTGTGCATTATAAAGAAATTTAATAATTGCTGTGGCTTAAAGTTCCTGCATAAGAAATTTGGAATTATTTGAGTTGGTGTTCTTTGTCTGACACATGCTTGACTGGCTTTCAGAAGTTTTCAGGAACGATACAAACTATTTACCAATATATCAAGTATCAGCAGTGTAGTTGAAAATTTTGCAGCAGCAATGTCATTTTGTGTTATATTACTCAGCTACTGAAAGTGATCTGATATGCTATTGCCACAATGAGACATCTATTTATGACATTTTTATGTAAGCAAGGTATTAACCATGCCCGCAAAAGCTGCACTAGGAAGGAGACCAATTTCTGTCTATCCATTATTTTCTGGTACTGAAAAGAATGTTTTTATCATTTCAGTTCTTCCGGAATAGTTTGGAAGCAAACCTGTTTTCAGAGTTTTATCATATTTAAAAAAGATTTGCGTTTTATAATTTGTACCCTCGAATGTGGTCGAGAGGACCATTATGTTACCTGTACCTTGCAGAATCTGATTCAGAAGGATATGTTCTGATATATTGATTGCTAAGATGCCGAAGGTTTACAATTTTTTATTATTAAAAATCAGTTGTGCTTAAACTGCTGATATTGTCATGCAAGGCAGGTCATGAAAAAGAACTAGTATGTTAACGCTGTTCTCAAGTGATGTATTATGTCTTGTCATTGTGTAATTAAACAATTTTGTGTTAGTTCGTCTATGTTTCGTGACTCGGGCACCTGATGATCAAAGCATATGCAATAATTATATGGCATACTTAAAGTATAGCTGGTTTTAAGCACATTCCTGAAACAGATGTTCTTCTTTATGTGTCATGGACGCTAGATGGTGGAAACACCATCCACAATCAACAAAGAGATAGTGGAATATTCTTATAATTCGATTATGGTTACATTTTTCTATATATGTTGGAAGCATTTGAGTAACTTAAAAGCAAGTAAAAAACAAGTAGTAGTAGTTCCATCTGCGCTGTCTATCGCAATGAGCCGTGGTCGCAATTTCTCGCCACATTTTCTGGTGCCGTGAGCATTTGAAAGAAAATGTACGCTGAGCTTGATGCATAATTTGACAAAAGATGCTCACCAGCAAGGGCGACAGTAAAACAATGGCAACACAATTAAAGGAGGATATGAAGGCATTTTACAATGTGAAGGGTAAGTCCTAGTGTATCTCGACGGCAACGGAACTGAACAGTATTAGGTATTAGATGGGACAGAACCCATTATTGAGCAAATGCAAACACTAGAGAAAATGCGCTGGACATCTAAGAACGAAAACTGCGAACTGGCTACCTCCGATCCCCACGATTGCATGGAGTCAAAAATCATCGATGCGTGCAATTCAGAGTCATGTAAAGGCAATGCGCAGGATTCTGCAAAGCAGCTTGCCGCCGAGTACATCTTTCACTACGATTTATCTAGTGTGGATAGTTCACAACTGGCTACGTACAAAATCCGCGATTCCTCATAGTCAACAAACATCGACGCTTGCTCTTTCGAGTCATTTAGCAAGGGGCCACGGGATTCTAGGAAGATTCTGAGTTCGTCGGTCACTGAAACTTATCTAGCGTGGATAGCTCGCAACTGGCTACATGCATTTTTTTGCGGTTCCTTGCAGTCAATAGCCATCGATGCGTGCTGGTCTGAGCCATTCAACAACGACGCTCGAAATACTTTAAGGAAGCTTGCCGCCGAGTGCATCAGTAACAGCGATTTATCTCGCGTGGATAGTTCAGTTCAACCTGATGCTGCACCGCTGATGCTGGAATGCCGCACCACAAACCACGTCACTTCCTCTCCAGTCTACGCATGTCAACGCTACATCGCTAAGAATTGCTGAGCCACATTTCAATGGAGACAAGGAGCTTATGTGCGGACATACTATGTTCCCGCTTTTACGTTTGGTATAAAAAAACACTACGACTTTGAAGGCTGCGAACCTCCAGATATTGTTGGAGCGATTTCTTTTTCGGCCACCGGGAGTGCCATGTCGTGTCCGAGGTTTCATATTCTCGCTACAGATATTGTTGACAATAGCACGGTCCATGCATTTATATGCTACGTTGCTAGATTCTCGCTTTCTGCCTACACTAGATGCGTGCACTGTATTGGTTTAGGTTGCGCAAGAGCTCAAGCTAGGTGCTGATGGCTGGCTTCTCTACTTTGATCGAGAATGCTCAGAGAAAGTTTTACGACATGATAGGAAAACAATTAAAAGTCTAACGTTAAAGTAAGGTTTGCCTTTATGTGAGCAGTTTTTTCATGTTAGCACATCGTGAATCGCCCTGTGTGCAGACCATTGTTATTTTTCTTTTACAGACAATTTATTACATAGAGAACTTATTGAGCTAGTTATGTCAAGTTTTCACAGGCTTAAGAAACTTTTGAGAGTGGTAACAAGGGTCTTTGTATTGTTGAAGAATAAGGTTATTTTGTTGTTCTGTATAGCAGCAGCAGCTTCGTATTCTTGCTAGTTCAGACATTCCCTCCTCATTTTGTCTTTCTTTATTATTATTTTTTTTAATATCCTACGATATTTGCTGATGCCAAAAGTTTTTAAACTCGTTTTGCATAGATGGAAATTTTTTAACATGCCGCTATGAGTGAGACATAATGCTGTGGTACTACTTGATCAGTCTTTTTTTAACTAGACATGGTGACATGCTTTATTTGCAAGACTCATCAGCTGTAAGAGGAGGAGGTAGCAGGAATGTTAATCCCCATGTGGGACCTCCTCTGCGGTCGCGAAGTTATGAAAATGCCGTGGAGAAACCGTCTGAAGATGTACTACCCAACATAGCTGAAGATGAAATTGATGTGGTGCTGTCAAATGAGTCTGGACTTGTTCCTAGGAAGAAAGACCCACAGCTGTAAGGAAATAGTTTTGTTATTAAAATTTGTAAATATTTAAAATATCGTATTAATTTGCGCATTTACTGCTGCTAAAACTGAGTGGCGCCGGAGTTGCACACCATTTCCTTTACTTGTGCTAATGTGTTGAGGAGGAAGTTTAGAACATGAGAAAATGGTAGCCAGCGAAATGCGATAGGCCGCAAATTTATTTCTTAAGCTCGACATCTTATGCGTTTTCTTAAAGTTAATTTGTGTCAAGCGAAAGGAAGTGTTGTTTCCATGGTTGATCGTAATTCAGCATGTGCGGTCAAGTTGCACTTGAATCTTAGCAAAAGTTCTCAAGTGAGTTGCACTTTGTCATATAGTCCTTCGATTAAGTAAGTTATGCTTTGGCAGTAGCACACTTGCGAATAATGGTTGCACTGCAAACGGAGTTGTACTTTGGTCTCTCTGACTAGCTTATATTGATCAATTGTGGCATGAAGCTGCTAGTTCTTCGGACATGTTACTCTGGAGAGACACATAAATCTTCATGCTATGGTTTGCTGAGGAGTTGCTAAGAAGCGTCTGATACCAGTTTCGAGTAAATAAGGGCAATGTGGTTGCAGTGAATGCGCTACGAGCTTCTTCTGGGTCTTCGGATACGCACGAAGAAGTTTGCTTCTCTTCATATTAATAATAAGAATTTTTTTAAACTAGGACCATCCTGGCTGAGTTTTAGGGAAAGCCCTTTTTACTATTTTCTTGTTTACTACTTTGTTAACTACTGTCATAGTCTGACTGGTTCTTTTTTCCGTTCTTGGTCAGAATGTGCACGGGTTTTAAGGAAGCCATTCAACCGACTTTTATGTCGAGAGATGTAGAGATTTGTTTTTCAGCTGATAAATTAAGGTGTTCACTGTGCTGTGTTTTTGCCTATGTTTGTGCCTATGTTTTAAGTGATAAGATTTTGCTGATGAGGGGGTATGCAGCTTGTTGCAGTTAGTCATGTCGAAAGTTTGATTTTCCATGCAGTTTTCTTAGTAGAGCAACGGTATCGTCTTGTCAATGGTTGTCACGACTGGCATTTCCTCCGTGTTTTGTAGTTGTCGCCACGGAGATCTGGGAAAATGCTTGCATTGCTCACCCTTAGAGGTATGTCAATTTGCTTGTTGACCTCTATTATCTTAGAAAAAAATTGTAGTATCTATGTTGGTAGTAGCTGCGGGAGTTGGTGGGTTACTGAATGTTCTTTGATATGATAAATTCTTTCAAGCTGTATCTGTGCTTATGCAACTGCATTAAAAATTGTCATTTTTGTTGGACAGCCCTATGACGAAGACTACCTGAAAACATTGACACCCCCTGCAAAGCACATGGCTTTCCATTCTTATTTGAAGATGCTGAAGAGCGGCGCCAGCAGGTAGTTTTGCACAGCCTCGGTTGTTCTGTTTTCTAAATTTATGCGGAATTTATGCGGACGTTAATCGCGTATACCAATGTCCGGATTCCAAAATTCATTGCTGATATTTAATTTGCATTTTATGTTATTAAGATACGTGGAGGTTAACCTTGATTTGAGCGTAACAGGTGTAATTGAAAGTCGTAATGAAATACAATTCGGGCCGCTTATAATTGTATTTATATGTTATTGGCATTGCTACTATTCACAAATGCCTCATGATTCTGATAGGATAGGATGATTTATGATAGGATGGGTGGTATTTCTTGCTGTTGGAATTTAAGCTCCTAAAACATATAAGTTCCGACCCGAGTGTGGTCATCTTCAAGTTGGGGATCCGTGTGGGAGTTCGCGGGGTGTCTGTTAGACGGTTTTCAGGGTCTTACCTAACCAACTTAAATGTCTTGGTCGGGGCCTAGATTGTGATCTCTGGCCAAGCAGTCTGTTTAGCAGACTGCTTATGCTCAACATGGCGTCCTCCTTTTTCGTAAACTTCATCTTAGCTTACTTGCTGATATATTCTGGCATTTCGACTTTCTTTTTACATGTTAGAGGTAAATATACATCTATGGAGGATGTCAATTGCAAGATCAAACCTGGATGCAAGGAGCATCCTCCATGGCCGAAGGGGATCTGCACAAAGTGTCAACCAAGTGCGGTCATTCTGAATCGACAGGTTCGCTTTTCCGAAGTAAACTCTTGAACCAAGATATATTGTTTGCAGTTTTTAGCCTTTATTCGTCAAGGTTTCTTTGTGATCCATATGAAAAAGCAATTTTTTTAAATCATGGATCTTAATTTTTTATGTGGAGCCAAGTCGCAGTTAACCATCTCCAAACCTTCGAATTTTACTTGAGCATATAGACCTTTAAATACAAGAAGGTTGTACTGTAGCATTAGTTAGCTTTCAAATAAATGTCGTGCTTTAGGAAAGTTCTACGTAGGCATAAGCATTTCTTCACAATAAATTTGTAATTTGGCATTAGTGAGCCTTCAAAAGACGGTTTTATGTGAGGATTAGTTACCTTTGAAATACAATTTGTGCTTTGCCACTTTTCAACTTTTAAAAGTTGCTCTTGAGCGTAAGTAAGGCAGGAGGACATCATAGTCTATCCGTCGGTGCAGACTGTGCTTTGCGGACTTCCTAAGTTGCATGCGGATTGGCTTGATGATTTACGCGCTTGTATGCAACTCATTGTTCCCATCTAGAAATATCGCCATGTTGATAACATCATGTTTGAAAATCCTCTGATGATGGATAGGTTTCTTAACTACTGGCGAAGAACTGGACACCAGGTATTCACAATCGCGCATACCTTGATACTGAATTGTTTTTGGCGTTTCCAGTCCTTTTTTTTTGTCGACGTTGCTCGTTTTCCCGTATTTGGTTGTCATAAGGAAGTGCACCCTTCTGGTGTAGGAAGTTGATTTGATGACTCTGCGTGTTAACTTGGTTGTGTAATTCTTTTCTCGCGTAATTGTCAGAGAGTCGGCTACTTGTATGGCAACTACGAAAAACATGATAATGTACCGTTGGGAATCCGAGCTGCAGTAGCTGCTATCTATGAGCCACCACAGGTAGTCAACCTTATACTGTTGTTCATGTGTTTCCGTTTTTCATAGATCACGTTTTAGCTAGTCGGCTTGCTATGGAACTGCTGTGCGGATCAACTTATTTTGTCTTTTGGGCGTTTTACGGAGGTCTCTTTCCTTTCTTACTTTGGAGCGTCTGTACTTTATATAGACGTGTTTTGTTTTCTTGTGTGAATTCTTTTGCTAACTAAGAAAACTGTTGTTGGATTTGGTTTGGTTCGCCCACGTCGAGGGTTGATGTGGCCTGAAGGCGACTTAGGAGAAACGAGTCTTCATCCGTTTTCGTCCTTGCTGTACACCAGGAGAGCACGAGAGATCGCATTGAACTCAAAGAGGATCCGTACGAAGAAGCCATAGAGTTGCTGGCGGCCAACCTTGGGCTGAGAAGGGTATGGGTCATGGAAATGCCTTGCTTTCCTAATTATCGTCGTTGTGTGATTCGCATGTTTCTCCCAATAAATTTTTTTTTTCGTTTTCGGTGGTTTTGTAATTGTTATCCGGTAAATGCAAGACTTTGGGTATCCCGGCTTGGCATTGCTCCTTGGCTCAGTCTCGTTCGCATATCAGTGATACTATGCGCCTTTCGTTTGGCTCGACCCATTGTGGTAGCAAAGTCTAGACGTCTAGACTTCTAGACTATTCGAAATTGATATAAACCCCTGTATTGAAAGGTGTCGAAGTTTTCGCTTCACTTAGACAAAGGGATCTCAACCAAAGCACTGAGCCGTTAATCAGTGCAGGAAAATTTGCTTGGAGGAAAGTGTTTTAGGATGCATAATATCAGAACATTGATTTAAAAAATCTTTAATTCTTTGTTACCTCTGACCCGTCTTCACTTTCTTCAGTGTCTGTCCTCTTTCATTTAAGAGAAGTACGATCGTATTCTTTCAACAAAAAAAAAACTGTCGGACATGTTGAGCTATGATGATGTCAATAAGCTGAGATTCCCCTGCGCGTTCGGTGCGTAACTGTAACTGCAACTGGGCCTCATAGATTTTCTTTTTTGTAATTCTGTTTCTAAGCATTTTCTTAGCTTCTTCAATCGCGGGGCCATTCGCTGCGGAATGTATTTATTTGCGACTTCCCGTCAGAGTTGCATGTGTGCCTTGTTTTTGGAATGTAATTTTTTTGTTTGGATAGACAATATCTCACATGCCTCTCTATTTCTTCTGTGATTGCCTGGTAATCGGTGTTTTTAGGTTGGCTGGATGTTTAGCGACTTAGTTCCTGACGAAACAAAGTCGGGTCAAGTAAAGCATGTTCGCCACAAGGATTCACACTATCTGAGCGCGCAGGAGACAATTATGGCGGCCACTTTTCAGAACAAATTTTCGAATCCGTGTAAAGAGTCTACTATTAGAAAATTTGGATCCAAGTTTGTCACGGTAGTCATATCTGGTGAGTTTAGAAGGCTATGCTTACTGAAACGACACTGTTTGGTTTTGATCTCTTTTGCCCGACCATTTGGGAATCTGCTATTTGTTGCCTTCGTTTTTTTTAAAACTGTCTTTTTATCTTCAGGCAACGAGGACCAGCAGATCCACTATGATGGTTGGCAGGTGTCGAATCAGTGCATGGCGCTTGTGCGCGATGATTGTCTTGTTCCTACGATTGATGATCCGGCGCTTGGTTACGTCAAAGAGTCCACGTCGGACCAATATGTCCCGGATGTATTTTATAAGGTATGTTTGTTCTGCGCTTGAGCCAAGGTGACGTATTCGTATACATACTCTGCTTGAAAAAAAAATTGCATGTATTGTGTGTATGTTTCTTCTTAGTAACTGTTAACGTTTTCGTCGCAACCATCATCATCATCATCATCATCATCATCATCATCAT